>NCQV01066161.1:14938-36926 GCA_002740545.1 Lophocereus schottii
ATTTAACGCCTCATTTTATCTAGACTTTAGTTTTTAGTAATGGTTAATCTAGGGTTTTATTTAGATTTTGTATTTCTTGTTTAGGAAATAAGCCAATACAATCAATATCTGAGCTTTTGAGGCTTAATGGAGTTGAACCAGACAAAAAAAGGGTCGGAATTCAAGCCCAAGAAGGTCGTAAAGAAGATAAAAGTTAGTAACACCAATTTTGGTAGGCCTAAACCATTTGCCTGAGCCAATTGCTCATGCCACTCCCAATTTTGTCATTCTTTTCTTCTTCTAGAGAGTTGGCATGGTTTTGTCACGTGACTTTGCATAAACGTGCCAAACTTTACTTTTGGGGGCCAATATAAACACCTCCTCCCCATTTATGAAGGGGTGGATTTAAAATAGGTTTAACTTAGTTTTTAGGATTCTTAGGTTGTGTTTAGGAGTAGAGTAGTGGAGAATTAGCTTAATTTGTAGTCACAATCAAGTTATTCAAGCTTCTAAGTTAATGATTTAATGCTTCTCTGTCTGTCTTTCTGTCTTTCTCTCTCCCCTCCTCTCTCTCTCTCTCTTCAATCTTCTCATTGTAATTTCATATTTGCCATGTTTTTTTTGTCCTCATGGTTTGAGTTGTTAGCATTGAGGTTGATTTATGCTTTGAATTTGATGATTGGGCTCTCTAATCTCATTATCCCTATCTTTATACTACTAACTCTATAATTCTTCTTGAAATATTACAAGTTTATAACTTTTTCTCTCTTCTCAAGTTAGGGTTTCAAATCCCATTTTCCCAAGTTTGTGTTTTTGATTAATTATAGGTTAGATTAGCAGTTATTAGAGTAGATTAGTTGAGAGTAAGTGGAAACAAGCCACAAAATTCCATCTTCTTGCTCCTTCAATGGTGCTCTAACCTCTATTATTGGATTCTTGAACTTTTAAGGTACTCCTTTCTCACTCTTCTCTTAGCTAGTAAATTTAATGATTTCCTAGTTAAATTAGATGCTTTATTAGTTTAATGTTCATTATATTAATGTTTTTGTGTTGTTTATATTAATTGTGGTTTGTTTTAGATTAGTTTAATTAATCATATTTAAATTAAAATTTGTGAGTAAAAAGTTTAATTAGTTGTATTTAATCACATTTATTACTTTCTGTAGGTTAGAATTGGGACTAGAATGTCAATTGACTTGATTTTAGCAGAGTCCCGTCAGAAAAAGTGTCACCATACTTATCATGAAAACTACCAACAGTGAGGAAAGTAGAGTCGCCAGCATATTTTTACATAATGTAAAAACCCTTTAAAAGGAAATATTTTCTAGAAAACAATCCCACTGATCTTGGAGTGGAATTAACTTGACTCCAAGGCACACTAGCAAAGAGTTAGGTTTGGGGGAAGGTATGACCAGTGGTAAGGGCAAGCACGTCCACTGGACCCACTGATAAGGCTGGAAGAGCACGCTGGCATTGTAGCAAATCAAGGTCATCTTCCATAACAACTAAACCAATCCATCGGGTTATATTCATTTAAGATAGGCTGAGAGAATCAAAATTTTAGATGGAAATTAAAGTAATTTACCATTTAATCTGATGGATAAATATTCCAGGAATTAAGACAACCAAGAAATCAGGTGGTTCAAGAATAGTTAGCATCTTATGAAAGCATAAATTACAAGAAAAGAGCTTGCTTCAATGACCAAACCTAACATCCCATACATCATCTGAAGATTGAATGGTGACCAAAGAAATATAGGAAGGCGAGGGACAAGAGGAAGTGAAAGAAGGACAATATAGCCACCATCCTGTTTCCTTATAAGAGTTTAGTCCCCATGTACTTATCTTCAATATAAACAAATGAAGAACAAAATCAACTACATGATTATTATCTTTCTAAAGCCCTTTAATTAAAAGCATATTATGTTTTGGATAAGGAACATACAATACTTCTTGTAAAGTCAATGGCACGGCACAATGATAAGGACCACCCTTTGGAGCCTTCTGAACCTCATCCATTAAGCCCACAGGAGCCAACAAACACCAAGGAGATATAGGAAGTGCCTTGGCTAGGAACACTATTTTTAGTCCAATAATTTTCTATCCAACTCATTCGAAAAATAGCCTCATTTTGCCTATCTTTTGGGGCTAGCTGCTGAAGGTTTAACAAATTGTCTCAACCACACACCTCAATTTTAAGGAGTTAGATTTCAAATAAAACAAGTTAAAGCTTTTAGAAATCAATTGGTTAGTCATTCCGTGAGTTCTTTCCTACAGTGCAAATCTAGTGGCAATCCAGTGCATGCTAGATTGGAGGGAAACCAAGTTGACCAAACAAGGTCCAACTTCTTTGAAACTTTAAGGCATGAAAGAAGACATAAAACTTTATTGAGTAATATGCCCCAAGTTCCCCCAAGGCAGCCCTTGTGCTACCTTTACCCAGCGAAAAGTACTATAAAATACACTTTTACCCAATTATGAACTAACCGTGAGAAAAGGTCTTGTTTCTTGGGTTTCCACATGCACAACCTGCTGAATTTGAATTAAATTGATGTAATGGGTTGCATTGCAAGCTTGAAACCTCATTTAGTCGAATCATTAATCCTAATGAGGTGACCAAGCTAGATTAGATTAGCTAGATGTACTTAGGGAGGTTGATTTGATTTCTCCTCTTCCCTAAGTGTACCTTGGCCAATGGCTAACTTTTAGAGGGTTGAATGGACGGTAAGACTCTTATAAACCCAGCAGCAAACCCATTTTGTAAGGTAGATTTGTATGAATGAAGATTTAGTTTCCATAACGCGTTCTCTCTCAAATCCTAGCGTTGTATCTTGAGCTTAGAAACTCAAGTGGGTTTCTAAGTCTCTCTATCTCATTTAGGGGTTGATATTCTATAACCTAAATGATCTAAGGAGATTGTCAAATGTGTTTAAGGGTGGTTCTTCAGATTATTCCTTGCTAACTCGTTTGTTTATCTTATTTAGTGCTAGATTACAACCATTCTACCTAGACAACACCTACTGTCCAGAATTGTTATTTTTGTTCTTCTAGCTATTTGAGTGTTTGTGTGCAAGAATACATCAAGTGGTATCATAGCTTGGCTACTCTCTTGTAGACGTAGCTTCCTAGCAAAACACAACCGTAGCCAAACAAAAAAACTAGTCTATAAAAAACCCCCTACAAGTATGTCTTCTGACCTCACATCAGAGCAAGTAGCTGAACAAGCCTTAAAACAAAAGGCCAAGGTTGAGGCAAGAGTCAAGTATTTGCAATCTCAACTAGGCCAAATTGTGTAAGAAAAAGGAGGAACTTGAGGAGTTCAAGAAGCTCAAGCAAACAAGAACACTCCGATGAATCCGTGGTTGGTAAAAGCAACTCTGTTGGAGACCTAAATAAAGATGAGTACGTAAGGAGATCAAGGAGGCACCATATGCCCAAACAAAGGAGCTATAATGATTTCAAGGTGGACATACTAGAATTTAAAGGACAACTAGACCTGGACCTCTTTCTAGATTGACTCTAAACCTTTGAAAGAGTCTTTGAGCTCGAAGACATCCCGGATGATAAGAAGGTAAAGCTTATAGCTCCAAAGCTTAGAAAGTTTTACTCCTATTTGGTGGTCAAATGTGGTTTCTAGGAGAGTTAGGAAGCAAAAAGGGAAAATCAAGACTTAGGAGAAAATGAAAGCCAAACTTAAGTCCAAAGTGCTTCCTCCCCATTATCTATAAGATAATTTCCTTAAACTCCAGCACCTTAAACAAGGCTTAGAAAGTGTAGAGGAGTACACTAGAGAGTTTGAGTAACTTCTTTTAAGCTGTGAATTAGAGGAGAATGAATCACAAACCTTGATGAGATATTTGAGTGGGTTAGATGAGAAAATTGCTTAAATTGTTCAGTTACACCTTTATACCTCATTAGATGAGCTTAGCACTTTACCTTATAAAGTGTAGCTACAAAAGAAACTCAAGGGCAAGGAAATGGTCACCAACCCTAACCCTTGGCCGGATACCTTTCAAAAACCCCCTTACCTCACCCCAAAGCCCACTTTAAACACCAACCCAAGACCCTCACAACCTACTGCCCCTCAAACTCCATCTAAAGCACCTCTAAATGGTGTCTTTGCAGAATACCAAGCTTTCTTTGAGGAGCTAGAGGAGAAAAAAGAGGTAGGAAAGAAGGTGCTTTTCTTGAATAAAGATCTAGAACAAGATGAGGAGGGTCTGGATGAACGGGAAATACGTGTGATTGGGAGAGCATTGATTAGGCCTGCTTTCTAAGAAGACTTGGAGCAAAGGGGGAACATCTTGCACACTAGGCACACCATAAACAGGAAGGTGTGTTCTCTCATTACTGATAGGGGAAGTTATGCTAATGTGGCCTCTATGGCCATGGTGGAAAAGTTTAAGCTTGTAGTCTCACCTTATCCTAGCCTATACACTATCCATTGACTCAATCAATGTAAAGGCATTGCTTACTTAATCCATTGGGCAGATATATAAGGATGAATTATTGTGTGATATTGTGCCTATAGATGTCTATCATGTCCTCTTGGGATGTCCTTGGCTCATTGATAGAAGAGTTATCCATAATGGCCGCTTGAACACCTACACCTTCACTAAAAGTCACAAGAAAATCACCTTTACCCCTCTTAAACCTACCTCACAAAACAAACCTCAAGACACTCCAAGAATGGATATCTTTCTTACTACCCTACTTCAATGCCAGCTCCATGAGTTTAAAGCTTTCAAACAGTGGATTGTACTTAGCTAAGATTCAGCCGAAGCTACAGAACCTTCCCAACCTTTACTTACTCCACTCTTATGAACCTTTGGGCATGTGCTTCGTAATGAAATACTCTACGACCTACCTCTCAAAAGATCCATCCAATGGAAAATTGACCTCATTCTTGGTTCTGCACTCCTAAATAAATGGGGATACTAAATGAATCCTCAAGAAACTTAAGATGTCCCACGGCAAGTTGATGATCTTTTAGGTGAGGCCTTGATCTGAGAGAGCTATAGCCTTTGTGCCACTTCGACCTTACTGGTGCCTAAGAAGGATGGTAGTATGAGGATGTGTGTAGATAATAGGACAATCAACAAGATTACTATCAAGTATTGCTATCCCATTACAAAGTTGGAAGATCTTCTTGATGAGTTATATGGAGCAACTATCTTTTCTAAGAATGATCTTAGAATTGGGTACTTCTAAATTCGTGTAAATGAGGGAGATGAATGGAAGGCGATTTCAACACCAAAGAAAGCCTTTGTAAGTGGCTTGTAATGCCCTTTGTGTTTGACTAATGCACCAAGCACCTTCATGAGGCTTATTAATCGCGTTCTTAAACCTCTCATCAGCAAGTATGTGATGGTATACTTCGATGACATTTTGGAGTATAGTAAGAGTGAAGATGAGTATGTTGATCACTTGTATCAAGTGTTGAGTATCCTAACTTAAGAGAAACTATATGGGAACTTAGAGAAGTGTTATTTCTTCACCTCACAAGTCCTCTTACTAGGATATGTGGTCTTGGCTCATGGTATTCATGTAAAAGAGAGAAAAATCAAGGCCATCCATGAGTGGCCTAGTCCAACCTCTATCTAACAAGTATAAAGTTTCCATAGTCTAGCCTCTTTCTATAGGAGGTTTATGAAGAATTTTAGCACCATTGTGGCACCCATGAACAAAGTATTCAAGGCCAAAAGATTTTAGTGGACTGAGGAAGCTCAAATGGCCTTTGAAGAGATCAAGCACAAGCTCACTAGTGCACCCATCCTAGCCATTCCAATGTTCTCCAAAGTGTGTGAAGTGAAGTGTGATGACTCCAGAGTGGGGATAAGAGCTGTTTTGTCACAAGAGAAGAGGCATGTTACATTCTTTAGTGAGAAGCTTAATGAATTGTAGAGAAAGTACTCCACCTACAATAAGGAGTTCTATGCCATAGTGAGAGCTTTGGAGCATTTGAGGCACTACTTAGTAGGAGGAGAGTTCACCCTACATTTGGACTATGAGGCCCTCAAGTTCATACAAGGCCAACACGAACTCCGTCCTAAGTATGCCTAGTGGGTAGAGTATCTCCAATCCTTTCACTTTATGATTCACCATAAGGCCAGTAAGATGGACAAGTAAGTGGACGCATTGTCAAGGAGGTATCCTTTTTAGTCTACTTCGGAAATTAAAGGAATTGGTTTTGAGTGTGTGAAGCAGTTTTATGATACGGATGAAGATTTCAAGAAAATCCTTGAAAAGAGCTCCAAACATACTCACGGCTTGCTCCATGTGGAGAATGGCTTTCTATTTAAGGGTACCCTACTATGCATTATGAGAAGTGGATTTAGGGACCTCTGGATTCAGGAACTCCATAGAGGAGCCTTAGTCGGACACTTTGGTGTGGAGATGACTTGTTCAATGCTCAAGGATCATTATTATTGGTTGAAGATGTCCAGGGATGCAGAGCACTTTATCAAAAGGTGCTCCACTTGCCAATTTGCCAAGATTCACCTACGACCCAAAGGCCTCTATTCCCCACTCCCCATACCTCAAGCCCCTTGGGAGGATGTGAGCCTTGACTTTATCACTAGTTTTCCAAGAACACAAAGGCACAAGGATTCCATTATGGTGGTAGTGGATAGGTCCTCAAAAATGGCTCATTTTATAGCATGCCACACCACTAATGATGCATACCATATTAAAAACCTCTATTTCAAGGAGATTGTTCACCTCATGGCATTCCAAGGAGTATGGTGTCGGATAGGGACACCAAGTTTCTGAGCCACTTTTAGTTTTCCTTGTAGAGGAAGCTAGCCACTCATCTCAAGTTTAGCACAACTTGCCACCTAAAAATGGATGGGCAAACGGAAGTGACTAATAGAACCCTTGGCACCTTGCTTCAGGTTCTAGTCCAAAAAAGGACCAAGAGTTGCAATGAGTTGCTTTATCATGCTGACTTTTCCTTTAACCAAGGACCTAGCAAGGCTACTAGCCTCTATCCCTTTCAAGTGGTGTATGGATGTAACCCTTGGACTCCATCCGACCTTGTTCCAATCCCTAATCTAACTAAGTTTAGTTGGGTGGACGAGAAGAGAGCTAAGGAGATTTAAGAACTTCATGCCAAGATTAGGGAAAACATTAAGAAGTCTAATGATGAAGCCAAGTACCAAGCAAACAAAGCATAGAAAGGAGTCCTATTTTTAGCCTAGAGACTTGGTGTGGATCTACTTAAGAAAGTAGAGGTTTCCAAGCAAGCAAAAGTCCAAGCTCATGCCATACCCGGACAACCCCTTTAAGATCCTTGAGAAGATTGGTCTCAGTGCATACAAAGTAGACCTCCCTGGTGAGTATGGGGTGTCTGCCACCTTCTACGTGGCTGACCTAAGTCCATACTATGTTGAAAATGAAGAACTTTCGAGTTTAAGGTCAAACTCCACCAAGCGGGTGTTATGATGCGGACCATCCCTTGGAGCCTTCTAAACCTCATCCGTTAAGCCCATTGGAGCTTGAAAACATTAAGGAGATAAAGGAAGTTTATGCCTTGGCTATAAACACCCTAAATCAGTCCAACAGTTTTCTATCTAGTTCACTTACAAAATAACCAAGCTTTGTCTATGTTTTAGGGCCAGCTGCTAAAGGTTCAACAAGCTACCTCAACAAACTTTCCTTAGTATTAAGGATTTAGCTTTCAAATAAAACAAGTTGCAAAGCTTTTGGACATCAATTGGTTAGGCACTCAACAAGTTCTTTCCAACGGTGTAAATCTAGCGGCAATCCAGCGCAGTCTAGATTGGAGGAAAATTAAGAGTGACTAAACACTGTCCAAATTCTTTGAAAATTTAAGTCATGAAAGAAGACATAAAAATTTATGAAGTAACATGCCCAAAAACCCAAAGCACCCCTTGTGCTGCCTTTACCCAGCCAAAAATGTAACGAATTACCCTTTTACCCAGTTATGAACTAACTGTGAGAAAGGGTCTTCTTTCTTGGGTTTCCACTTGTACGACCTACTGAATTTGAATCACATTGATGTAATAGGTTTCTTTATAAGCTTGACACCTTATTTAGTTGAATCATTAGTCCTAATCAGGTGACTAAGCTAGATTAGAGTAGCTAGATGTACTTAGGGAGGCTTATTTGATTTCCCCTTTTCCCTAAGTATACCTCAGCCTATGGCTACCTTTTAGAGGGTTGAATGGCTGGTAAAAACTCCTATAAAACTAGCCCTAAACCCCTTTTGTAAGGCAGATTTGTATGAATGAACATTGAGTTTGTATAACTCTTTCTCTCTCAAATCCTAGTGTTGTATTTTAAGCTCGCCAACTCAAGTGGGTCTCTAGATCTCTTCATCTTATTTAGAGGGTGATATTATGTGACCTAAATAATCTAAGGAGATTGCCGAATTCTATTCAAGGGTGGCTCTTCGGATTATCCCTTGCTAACTCGCTTGTTTATCTTATTTGTTGCTAGATTACACCCATTCTGCCCAGACAGCACCTACTATCCAAAATTGTTCTCTTTGTTCTTGCCGCTATTTGAGTGTTTGTGAGGCAAGAATACATCACATATTTATTTAATTTTATATGACTAATGCGGTGATGTGAGCTATGTTTAACTTAGCACCAGTACTAACAATGACATCCTGTCTAATATAAAAATTTTAGAAGAGAGAGTACCTCCAGATGACATCATATCAGTGGAGGTAGCTGAATCCAAATACCAAACTGCATCATTAGCTTCACATGACTGTAGGGTAGAAAAAGCAATGAAATTAACTTAGGCAAGATGACAAAAGTAACAAGCGTAAAGAGTAATAGTATGACCCGGATAAAAGTAGTGCTGATGAATGAGTTAGGAAAGGGGAACTTGTTTGCTTTACAGGGGAACTTACGTTTGATGGGCCATCATAATTACACTTTCAGCAGACAAAGTAATATTTAAACAAGGTCAGGGGATATACTTAATGGGCGATACCGATCCGCTGAAATGCATTTCTAGTGTTCAATGCCTATTACCTTGTAGATTGTTGCTCACATGCAACTTTGTTATTATTGTAGCTATTGCTATCTAGATTATTTTGGCCACCACCTCTGTTGTTGTTTTTCTTAGAATTGTTGTTTAGTTGATTGGAAAAATTAGTATATGAGGCATTAGCTGCAACAACTTATCATTTGACAATAAAAGCAGTAGAGTCTTACAAAATACCCTTGTCCATATATCACTATTCTTGTTAACAATTCATCAAAAGTTAACATGAGTACTGAAATAAGTTCCTTCCAACACCATTTCATATTTGTCATCTAGATTAAAAAGGCCAGCATCAACTGACACATGATAAGTCAAGGGATCATTAATAGTGGCAAACAAATTAATAATATTTTAAATTTTGCACAAGTAGGCTTCCACAGTCATTGAATTAGTTTTCTTTAAATTTTGTAATTTTTCAACTCCATTGAGCAAGCAAAGACGGAAGCCCCTAATTAATCCATGATAAAAACACTTATCTGAATAATCCCATGTCTGATCGGTGAATTCGGCCATGTGCTTTACGTACACAGTCATTGGTGATGGTGGCTAATGATAAAGAACAAAGCCCTTGATCAATCCATGGCCAATTGTAATAATTAATTAAGGAAACTAGGCTCCATTACCGTTATATTAATATATGCAAGTAGTGATGGCTAGGATCTATGACCAAAGCCACGTAGGTTGTGCAAGATCAATAATTCCATGAGTTATGATCGTTACGTCCTCCAGTTTAGTTAAGGGAACGTGATGGAATTGTAGCTTCAGGTTAAGAAATGGTGAGGACAAATGCCTGAGATCAAAGGATTGAAGCTCGACCATAATCTGCTCCAAACTAGGTGGTGATGATGTCGAGCTAGGGTGACTGAGCAAGAGCCAAACTCATATATGCTTTTCACACATAAGCAAGAAAAGAGTAGAGAAGTGGGCTACTATGACATGCATAAGAAAAGGCTTGGTCAGTGAGGATTCTTCCATGGTGATAATAGATGTTGTTGAGATTGGCTGTAAAAACTTAGAAGGCACATGCATGAATAAGTTCAGGTCAGGCTACANNNNTAAGATACCACTAAAGGAAGGATGAGGAAGCGTTGCGGGTGCTGTGGCATTTGTTGAGGTTACATGCTCCTTAATGCTAAACATGAATAAATTAGATGAAGATACCTTCAGTTTTGTGTAAACTATTTAAAGGACCCTTGGCTTTTAAAACTAATTATAAGGTAACTTAACGTATGAGAGAACTAACAGAAAGGACCTTCAAAATTTTATGCAAACTATTTTCAAGTCCAGCCTGCTATTTTAATTCATAAGTACTGTCCACAACTTTTCATATTTTATTTTACCCAAATTCTTAAAAACTTACTTTTAAAAAAGTTCATTTTGTGCATATGTAATTTCTCTCATAAGTACTGTTTGGGACCCTCTTTAAGTTGGTATCAGAGCCAATATGACCAAAAATTAAGACCAAGGTTAAGAATATAAAGAAGCAATCAACATAGATTGGACAAAATCAACATCTTGTTTAAGACTAAAAAATGGTATTTGATGTTGAAATCAATAGAATTGGAGAAGAACTTAGCGTAGATGAAATCGAATCCAATCTAGTTAACAATGTTGTTCCTAAATGTAAAGAATTTGGTGAACTTTCTAGAATAAATATCATTTTATAAGATTAGATACATTCCAGCACGATGTACAATTAACTTTTCCTTTGGGTTTATCCCAAGAAAAATTACAACCTTTGAAACAATTGACGTTACCCTAATTAGTCCAACAGGATACATCTTAAACATCGATGTAGTACATAACAAAGAAGAAATATTTGAGTATTGGACAAGAGGCATGAATAGTGTGCTAAACTTAAATATGACCTGTATTGCTGGAAATTTCCTCAACTATATCAAACATAGTTTTTTGGGCACTGTAGCTGACTGATATGATTTATTAAATGAGGATGGTAAAAATGCATTAAGGATGATGAAAACCCTAGTTGTAATGCTCAAAAATTTAAGTAAGGAAATTGAAACTAAATTTATCAAAGCCAAGCTTGATTTTGAAAAAAAAGCAAGAGAATGGCAAACAAAGATTAATAGCATAGAATCATAAGATATGAGGAATTTCAAGAATTATATTGCTAAATTTAGTCAATACTATGACAAAATTGAGCATAATGAAACCAACATTGGTATGTTTTATGACAAACTACTATATCCGATCAATTTTATAATCAATGAAAAATACATTATATGGCTTGAGAAAGCAGATGTCATTGATATCCTTGGTTCAAGAACCTCTTGTCTAAGAAAATAGATTAATGATCGATGTCTCGATCCCAGAAGCAAAAGAAAATAAAGAAATAATTTCTAGTTTGTCGGGATAATCCTCACCAATTGAGGAAAGAACTTGGAAGGAGAAGTAAAAGAAAATTTGATAAGAAAAAGAGCTTTAGTAAGCAAAGGGGATAGAAATATAAAAGAAAATATTATAACAATCCAAGCCCTAAAAAATAGAAATTTTTTAGGAAAGCCGCTTATTATTCTGTCGGGAAAAATAATTATAAGTGTATGCGGAGAAGTAGGTCATCATGCAAACGTATGCAAAAAATAGGTCATCATGCAAACGTATGCAAAAAATGAAGAATAACAAGCTTATTGAAACTTGGGATAATCTACACTATTTTGAACTTAGCAAAGAAGAAGCACTGGATCTAGCCGTGAAAAATAATAAGGGAATCGTTGGTATTGTACTGGAAGATGAATATGAAGAAAGTGAGTATGAAGAAACTAGTCACATGATGAAAAGGAGCTCAATTAGTCTTGGTCATCATCAAGGAGAAGACTTTATTATAGATAATGAGAATTAAAATGTTAAGGAGATTGGGTCCTTCTTATAATTTCAAAAGACTTGGTCTATAGAAAATCCATCTTTCAATTAAAAGTAAGTATGTATGTAAGATGACACTAGGAGACCTAGAGATAAAAGATTGTGAGTATTATATGGGAGAAGTTAACCTTATTAATTGGGAAAACTTCCTTAGGCATAACAAAGATCGAAAGTACAGGTATATTCATATTGGAAGTGTCCAAGTGCAAATTACTCCATTTTAATATTATGTAAAAGATATTGATCTTTATGCGTTGTTTTGTGATATTAGACATACCACATCTAATAATCAAATTATCACAAGGATTAAGACCAATTTATGTAATATATCAGTAGGATTCAATTGCTGACATGAATACTATGTGAGCCTAAACGATGAATTTATCAAAAACTTCGTATCCCTTAAGATAAAAGCAGTTGGGATGGACATGAAAAAACAAGAATATCCACTAAGGATATTTTGGAAAACAATGTACAAATTAGATAAAACTATAGATCCAAAGACTAAGATAACAATGATAGAGGTAGAAAAATTTAAAATTGTTACTGTTATGCAAAAAAATTCAAAGGATAAAATCGAATCCTCAAGAGATAAAGATTGATAAGTCATAGATATCAAGCTTTGCCAATCCCCAAAAAATCAATAAGAAAAATGTAATGAAAATTGATGAGAATGGTAAAATTATCATTAAACTCCAATTATTAAGAAGTATGAGTACAAAATCAAAATGGGAAGAAGGGTCTTCATTAGCTAAAGAAGAACTTAGGGAAGATTATACAATCAGCATGACTAATGACATGAGTAGAATGAGTTTTGAATTTGTAAGGCATAGTGTAGACCGAAATATAAGTCTAGATAGGAAAGTCATTGGGTGCAAAATAAGAACTATTAGTGAGCTAATCTATGAGGATGAATTAGTTAAAATTATGACTATAGAGATATGCTATGAAGTCAGCAGCACAAATCCTAATAGCATCTATATCCCAGTAAGGGCCTGTTCTTTTCGTGGGTTAATTTTAAAAAACCAAACTCAACCCAATTCAGCCTACTTCAACCTACTTGAACCCACTTCCACTATTTTAACCAAGTTCAATTTATTACATAAAAAAATTCAATCCACTTCAACCTACTTCAACCTACTTCAACCTACTTTAACCTACCTCAACCTACTTCAACCCACTTCACCCTTTTACCTACCCCAATTTACCCACAAAAAGAATAGGCATTAAATGTATGTTTAGAGGGATATAATAAATATAAATTGTATGCCTATATAGATAGTGGTAGTTCTATCTGTTTTGAAAAAAGATCTTTGTTTCCGGAGTTCATCTGGAAGAAATCCAAGAATCATTTACAAGTAAGGATAACCGACAATAGTATAATAAGCCACAATGAGGCCATATAAGAGTTATCCATAGAAATAGGAGGAGTCCAATGTATTATACCAGTTTTATGGGGTACTAATCAACCCTCTCATGATATCATTATTAGAAATAATTTGTAAAGGTTGTGTTCTCCATGTACACAGACCATAAACTAAATAATATTTACAATAGATGGTCACTCAATTTCTATTGATAAATTAAATGGAGGTTACACTCATCAGAATATTGAATTTACGCGCAGCTAGTATGGTGAGAAGGTAATACCTGCATCACGTGAGATAACACTAACAATCTCACCACTTGAGTTATCTATTAAAGAGTAGATTGTTGAACAACATGAGTAATTATGCAAAGAACTCTACTCTGATAATCTTGTGAAATTTTGGTATAAAGATAAAACATTTACAAAAATTAATTTGTTAAATCCCAACGAAATTGTTTAAGTCAAATGAATGGTATATGCAAGTGGATATCCAAGAATTTGATAAACAAATAAAGAACTTCCAGACAAAGGATTAATCGAAAATAGCAAATTCTTTACCCTAGTCTTGCTTTCGTGGTAAGAAATCATGCTAAGGAAAAAAGAGAGAAAGCTAGAATGGTAATCAATTACAAAAAGCTTAATGATAATATTGAGTTTTATGATTATTGTATTTCTAAAAAAACATTCCTTTTCAATAGAATTTAAGGAGCCTCTTGGTTCTCGAAAATGGATTGCAAAAGTGGATACTGAAAAACTAAAATGAATTAAGAAAGCATCCCTTTAACTGTTTTCAGTGCCCCTTAAAGACATTATGACTAGATTGTAATGCATTTGGTCTTAAAAATGCACCTCAACTATTGCAAAGAAGAATGGATAAGATCTTCTAAGATCTTAATCATTGTTGCCCAATTTACATTGACGATATCCTTGCTTTCTCAAAGACCATAGAAAAACAAAAAAATGATGCCCTGGCTGTCAGTCAAACATGCATTAATCATGTTATTATTCATGATAAGAATAAGTGTATTTATGCTAAACAAGAAATTGAGTTTTTAGGTCTAAAGATAAAAGTTGGACAAATCATCCTACAAAAGTATATTCTAGAAAAAATAAAAAACTTTCCCAAAAAGATTGAAGATAAAAAGCAATTCAAGAGGTTTCTTGGATGCCTTACCTATACTTCAGATTTTATTAAAGATCCAGCTAAATTAAGGAAAAAAAACCAGAAAGAAGTAAGTTGCTCATAAACTACTAGTGATTCAAATATTGTTTAACACTTCAAAAAGATGTGTAAAAATCTTCGCACTCTTAATTTACCTAATGAAGAAGATGATTTAATTCTTGAGAAAGATGCCAACAATGAGCATTAGAGTGCAGTACTCAAAATCGAGCAAGGAAAAAAACTCTACAAATATTGCAGTAGAAGTCCTAGTAAAGCAAACTGCAACTATCCCACAATAGAAAAAGAAATCCTTGTAAGCATAAGGGGAATTGAAAAGTTTTTAATCTTTTTAGCTCTAAAACATTTTCCTTATTAGAACTGATTACAAAGCAATGTTTGGTTTTATGAAAAAGAGTTTATCAAATATGCAAGCGTTAGGGCGACTCCTACGTTGGTAATTATGGCTTAAATAGTTTTCTTTCTCTATTGAGTATATATAGGGATCAAAGAAGTCTGTGGTAGATAGTTCAACTCAAGAACTCACCAATGGTTATATTAGAGCCAAACTCCAATCACAAAAGGAGGAAATCCAAAACGAAATGCCATTACTACTAGTACGGATTTCTCCTTGTGGTAGAATCCTTATGGATGTTTTGGAATTCCATTCAAAAAGTAGATCTTGTTTTGGTATGTTGTCTTCCGGGTATCACAAAGATTTAGCCTCTTTGTGTTACAAATGAATTCCTAAGTTGTCCTTATGATATTCAAGAAAAAATCAGTTCTCATATTTAAGAAAAATGGTTCAACAACTCGTACACTGCCTGTATCAACTACTGCTATAATTACTCTTATATATTTAGGAGTCATGGGGTACAATGATCTTCTTTCCTGATAGATCTGGAGTTGGTGGTGTTAGATTCCCAGCTAATTCAACCTCTCCAGATGACTACATCATGAAAGTCTAGGAATCTAGAACGGTAGCTTACCTCATAGAAATCACAGATCCAAAGTACTAATTATTCTCAAGACTAACTGAGTTTCAACAGTGCATGTTTAAAAGGATTCATTAGATTCTTACATCTCCTAATGGTCCAACAAAAATTTCATATATTAGAAGCCTATATGCCGAGGTATATTATGCAGTAATCATAGAGCTGACAAACAGGTCAGGTCGGGTCGGGGTTGTGTTCGGGTTGAACTTAAAAGGGTTGAACACCCCCTAACCTGAACCCGACCTGTTTATTTAAACGGGTTGAGACTGCCAATCTGAACCTGTTAAAAAATTAATCAGGTTGACCTGATTCAACCTGTTTAAGTAAACGGGTCAGAACTGGGTTACCTATTTATCCAATCAACCTATTTAACTGTAGTTAGCTACGAATAATTCCAATTGGAACTTGCTAGCATATCTAGGATAAATTCAATGAACACAAGGCTCTCTTCCAAACATCAAACATTACAAACCAACAAGAACTAAAAAGAAGTACAAAATTATTACAAAACATCTTCTTGTCCACAATAGAAATACCAAGCAAACAGACAAACCACTTGTCCAAACTCTTAAAAAATTACCAAACTTAACAAGCCTAATAATTGCCAACCCCAGATTTTGGGGTAATTCCACTTCCACTAGAAAACTTTGATGTTACTTCACCATCATCACCACCATTGAGGTTTAACTTCATGACATCTCCACACAAGTCATCCACATTCATTTCTTCAACCGGCATGAGTGCTAATTAAAAGAGAACCAAAACAATAAAACAACTAAAATTAGAAAAAGAACAAAAATATATAAATGGAAAATATAGGGAAGGGCATAAACTTAAAGAGTAAACAAGGGAAGCAAAAAAGGGCATAAAGTGGAGAATAAAAGAGGAAGAGCAAAAAGTTTAGAAAACAAAGGCATCACCTTGATCAAAGACCCAATCCCTTAGGCAAATGACGGCCTCCAAAGTTTCCGGATTAAGAGAGCTTCTATATGGATCAAGGACCCTTCCACCAACACTAAAGGATGATTCAGATGCCACGGTAGAAAATGGAATTGTCAACACATCTCGGGCCATTTACGAAAGCACTGGAAACCGAAATTGATTAGTTTTCCACCATACCAACACATCAAACCCCACAATGAAACTAGGCAGTTTGTTTTCTTCCAAATAAAATCCCAACTCAGATTTTGTAACAGAAGTAAACTCCATACTAGAAAAATGATCAAAGTCCTAAAGGAAAAACAACATTAGTTTATTTATATAACACAAAAAATGAACAAAAATTTTAAAAAAATACAAAATGATACCTCAAAAAACTCATAACAACCTTTGTTCACTCCGTTTGTAGCTTGAGTGAGAGTGGTAGTGCTAGATTTAGAGGATGAAGGAATATTGAACTCCCTTGCATATTCATCAAACAATGCAAACAATCTGTCCTTCAGCAAACCCAACTCAACATTATAGTTATCATTCCACACCTTCTTATATGCCCACTCTGCAAACTGAAACTTATAACGGGGGTCTAAAATCACCGCAATGGTCATTATTGCACTAAATTTAGACCAATACTTCTCAAATTTTATGAACATCCTTGTTGCCATGCTGTTCAAGAAAGTATCCCTACTTTCCATATGTTGTTTCAACTCTAATTTCACCCTCAAAACATTTGGGAAGTAGAGATTGGCAGTAGGATACTTTGAACCACAAAAGCTGCAAGTAACCTCATAAAAAACCTTCAAGAAACCACAAATTTTTTCAATCTTTGTCCATTCATCAAACCTTGGACAATATTTGAAATTCTTGTCAACAACCTCCAAGTGATTGAATGCTTTTTTATAGTAAAGAGCGCTTTCAAGCATTCGATAAGTTCAATTCCATCTAGTCGGGACATCTTGACGCAACCCTTTATTATAAACAATATCACAAACCTTACACGAATCATGAAACCTTTATTTTCTTACTTGAGACCCTTTACAATACTTGACACATTTTCTTACTTTACCCACAGCCTCATCAAGATCCTTTAGCCCTTCTTTAACAATCAAATTGAGTGTATGTGCACAACAACGAACATGGAAATAAGAGCCATCACAAAGAAGCTTAAGTTGACTTTCTAACATATCAACACATGTATCATTTGAACTAGCATTATCTAAAGTCAAACACATCACTTTTCGATCAACACCAAGCAACATCAAGATCTTCTCAGCCAAGGCAGCCCCACTATGCGGTGAAGGCATAAAAGAAAAATTCAAGATTCTCTTTTGTAGGCTCCAATTCTTATCAATGTAATGGGCAGTGAGGGAAATATAACCATCGGTATTTAGTGAGGTCTAACAATCAGAAGTGAATGCAATTCCACTTGAGAAATATTGCAATGTTTCAGTAAGTTTCTCCTTCTCCCTCATATATAACTTAAGGATATCATTTTTTATCATCTTTCTTGAAAAGAAATTGACATCTGAATTCAAGTAAGCAAACATGTCTTTCACACCATCATATTCAGTAAATTGAAATGGGAGATCATGCTTTACAACACATAAAGCAAGCAATTGACGAAACACATCAGCATCAAATTCAGGACGCCTACTACCCAATGAACCAGATCGACTCTTCAAAAGAAGTTGGCCTATGTCTCTAGTGTTTCTTCTTTTATAGATTCCCAAATGCCTTTTCAAATTTCTAGTGTCATACTTACTATCTCTAGGATACATTTAGCCACATTTTTTGCATTTACAAAATAAATTACCATCCACATCTGGTTCAAGAAACTCATAATACTCCCACACAGTTGAAGTCAATTTTCTTTGGTGTTTTGGAGGCTTACCACCTGCAAGCGGCTTATATGAGCCAGTCTTAAGAGTTGTAGTCTTCATAGCATGTCTGCTATCAACTTCAACTTCAGTAACATTAACTTCCTCACCAGTAGACTCCACATCAATAGGGATTGAATAACAATCTTTTGAAGCCATGGCTCTAACAACAGTAAAAACATACAAAGATTAATCTTTTGAAGGGAATTATATGAGCCAGTCGTAAATCTTAAGCATAACACTATTGCAAGCAAAGGGCAACTCTTAGTACAAATCATGGTACAACATAAATGCAGAAACTAGAATAGTATTTATATAACACTGCATTTAAAACCAATTGACATTAACAGCCACTTTATAAGCTCAAACACAAGCTAGGCTTTCCCTCTGTCTACCATACAAGTGTTTCAATCTCCCATTCCTACTGTTGTGCATGCGTAGTATTCTTTCTACTACTCTCATATCAACTTGCAAGTTTTGTGGAATATAACAATTTTGTGCTTACCAGTAGGTATGTGGGGTTTTACGAGTAGATGGATGTGAGGTTGATGTGAACTGATAAGGGCATGTTCGATGCATGATGAATCAGCAGACTACGTACCAAGATTTTGTGGCTTGAATTTTATGAATGAAGAATGTACCACAATGCTTTTGACTTTCTAATATTCAAGTCTAAGCAACTACTTGTAAGAACTAAATTTTATCACTAAATCTATGTAGCATTTGTCCATCCAACCTTGTACCTTTTCCTAATGAGCGATATAAAAATTCCTTGAGTTCAAACATTAATTAATTGAGGCCTGGGCCAAGCTAAACCAAAAGCTTGGAAACTGATATTATGCACTGCAAAACAGAGGATGTTTTGGTAGATAGTGTAGACACTAGCTTTTTGTTTTTTTTTAATTTTTGTTTTTGTTTTTGTTTTTGTGTGTGGGGGGGATCAGAGCAGTTACTGTACGCACAGATCAATTACATGAAGAAGCCTATGATACAAAAATGGCGCAGCAATTGGCCCAATTAAAGTAGAAAAACATTAACAGCAAAATCCAAATTGCTGTGACTCAAACCAATTGACATTATTCTAATTTTATAGATCTGAGAAGGGAATAGAAGAGGGAATGAATAAAACATAAGCTCGGACACAATCGTGAAAAAATAAAATAAAAATAGGAGTTTACCTTGCCGAAAATGTCACTGGAGAGTTGAAGGTTTGTAGATCTGAAAAGTAGAGAAGAAGAGAGGGAAAGAGCATCACATTAGAATGACAAAAACAAAAAAAAAAAAACCCAAAGAGTTGTGAGTGGCCAAACCTTGCCGGGAAAGATGTCAACACCACCGGGAGTGAGCTGCTGTGTCATCGCCAGAACAATAGAGAAGAACAGTGGTGATTGAGCATTGAGGTGAGGGCGTGAGGTAGGGAGCCAGTGACTGTGAGAGAGTCTGGGAAGGTGAGGTACTGAGGTGCAACACTAAGACTGTGAGGGAGAGAGTGAGACACCTTAGATGAGAGAGAAATAGAGAATGACTCGCATAGAGAGCTTTTATACCAGGAGCCAAGCACCAAAAAAAACCCTAGTCCAGACTCTTCTTAGCCCGCCTAAAATTTCATTTCCAACAAAAAAATAAAAAGTGAAAAATTCTAAAACATGGCAACTAATCAAATAAACGGGTTAACGGGTTAACAGGTTAACAGGTTATACGGGTTGACCTATTAACCCGTTTAATTAAACGAACTAAATATGTTAATTTTCGTGTCGAAAATTTCGACCTGAACCTAACCCGTTTAATTAAATGGTTAAACTAGTCAACCCACTTAATTAAACGGGTTAAAAGTCTTTACCTAAACCCGCTTAATTTCGTGTCGGGTTCGGGTCGGTAATCATGTCGGGTCAGCTTTTTCCAACTCTAAGTAATCAAATATGAAAATGGAAACCCCAAACCTGCCATTATCTTGTTCAATTAATTGATTTGGATTATTCCAATGATCAAAGGCAAGAATGGCTTATAGAATGACAAAAAATAGTTAGTGATCCTACTTTAACAATACAATTGATTTTTATAATCACATTTGGGCATTAATTGAACTGGGAAGACCACTAATACATTGTGAGAATACTACTTTCACTTATCATGATGATCTCAGCAAATATATGAAGGTAGAAGGAGCCATTTCAGAGAACATTTTTAATTATCTCTTTGACATGGGAGTTAGAAATTTCTTATTAGAAAAAGAAAAGAAATATTTTCATGGATTATTTAAAAGGTGGGTTTCAGAGCATTTTCAACTTGATAAAGATTTTGATAATTATCTGAATAATAATGGAGTGGAAGACGTTATCAGAGATGAAGCCATGTAGAATCTCAATATGGATGACTAGTCTTGTCACCATTAAAGGTTCTAAAAAGTTATTGCTCCATTATTGTACTATTTTATCAAGTGTCAAGTCAGTAAAACAGTATTGTCTACTAAAGTCATGTGAGGACAACTGTAGTTATGTGAAAATATCAGTATGTATTGTAGCCATAGGGCATCCTATGTAGCCCATCTCCTATATAAAAGGATATGTTGAGTGCTGAGAAGGGACACGATCATTTGAGCACACTTGAGCAAAATAGAAGTCAGGATTCTCCATTTCTTTATGAGCAAGCTTCTCTGATAGTTTGAATAGCTTAAGCCCCTCTTTAATATTTCCATTGCAATATTTCCACTTTCAAGCTTTCAATAAAAGAAGTTTTCTAGTAAGGAATGTTATTCAATTGAACCTTATTATTAAATATTATAATTTTTTTGTTAAAGTCTCACTATCTTTTAAAAATATAAAACTAATTAGTGACTATGGTCTAAGGTAGGAAAGGAAACAAATTTGGGATGTGCTTGATCTAAGACAGACGTGATTGAGATTAACAATATCTGTAAACTAAAAACTAGAGGAATGCCAGAGTCCAATACCTACTAAGTTCTGGTAATGGTCAAAACTCTCTAATTAAGCTTTAGTTATTTTGCGAAATATTTTTTGCCTCTAATTATATAAAACGTAATATTTATGATATAAGTAGTAGAATATGATAACTAGTAGTAACATTCATCCACTATTTAATTGTACCTTATTTGTTCAATTTAGCACATGATATAATAACTTTCAAGTCTAAATATGATATTTAACAAGTGTTTTATAACAAAATATTTACCATTTTGCTATCTAAATTATGATGCTCAATCAACTCAGAACCCTGATCCTCACAAATATAATAAAACAATAAATACAAGTTACAATTATGTCCATGTGTTGTGTCCCCTAGTAAAAACTATGGCAATGACAAATTAGGCATAGTCATCTTCGAATAACTGCGGCGGGGGGGGGCGCGGGGAAGCAACATGGTTGCCACAAAAAGGGATATGGTATGAGCATTATCAAAAGAAGGAAAATGCATTACTAGGACTTAAACATGGAAACGGTCTCTATGGGTTTTGTTAGAATGTATAAGGTTTTGATGATAACAAATCTAAGTGTTGTAGTTGGTCCAAACAGGCTTTCCAAACATGTCCTTACTGCTGCTCTCAATGTCTTCAAAAACTGCTTGACTAATAGATTATCAAGAACAGGTACTCAAGTCAGCGATACAAGAACAGCCGTGAGGAACAGGCTCTGTAAGGTGTTTTGAAGCATGTCCTATGAAGTGTTTTGAAGCATAGGATATAAGTGCAACCATGAAGAACAGATCGTGTGAAGTGTTTGCAGCAAATTCGTCTTTCTACAAGATGACTAGTGGTTAC
>NCQV01066163.1:15667-30095 GCA_002740545.1 Lophocereus schottii
AACCCAAAGGTATACGTTCAAACCCCAAAGCCTCCTTTCCGACCCTTCTCATCCATGACCATTACAAATGAATTTAAAAAATAAAAAGGTAGTTTCTCCTCATAAAATTATTTTCCAAGCAAAATTCATACGACCAAATCAAAATCAAAATAAAATTCAACTCTGGATTAAAAAAAAATTACTTTTTCACTCATTATTCACAAGAAGTAATTTTTGCTTTTTTTTTCCGAGGTTTGAAAACTCTCACCTTCAGCCATTTTCACAGTGTGATTTTGTAAATATATCATTAATTGAAATTCAAGTAGAAAAAGGATTATCTTTAATAAAGAGATGAGCCGATAATCAGCGAATTCACAAACAATGGTATAACTTTTGAAATTATCCTTAATTATTCCTACACTAAATTCTAGCAATTTTACGCTCAGCCAAAAAAATATATATATATAGAAATTTTACACACATCCTTGCTGAATTGGTTGAAGACTTTAGCATATAGAAATTGGTAGGAGAAATGAAACTTAAAATTCTGTGTTGTATTGACCATTATGTTTATTTTATGCCTCCACTCTCATTTCATTGAGTTTTACAATCCTATAGAAATAGAAATTTATGCAGTGGAATCTGTTTAAACTAGTAAATGAGTCATTTAATTCGACTTTAAGTAGGTTGATATGCAGGTTGGGTCATATTAATTCAATTCATTTTCGATTTCAGGTCGAAAATCAATTTCAACTTGGTTGATTTTGGGTTAATTGATGTTTTGTCCACAATGAGTTTATCTTGCAAGAAAAAATAACTTCTGTAAAAATTTCTAAGATTAGGTTTAATTTGAGTGGAGTCATTTTAGGTTTCAGATTTTGTAGTCCACTTCAAGTTAGTTATTTCAGGTGTCAGTTTAGATATTAATTTAGATCATTCAATTTGGGTCAATTTTATAAGGTCTATAACTTAAAGAATTTTGCTACACAATAAATTATAACAGGAAAAAAAATCCCTCACACCCAAAATTGGGCTTTTAATATTCATTTTATGACCAAGAACCACGTTGGTATACAAGCTTTAAAAACCCTAAGCAACTCAATTCATGTAGCTGTGTAGCTGGGGGCGGCATAGGGTTAATCCCAACCCAATAATGCACAACTGTAGGGTTCATATTACATTATCACTGGACACATACAAGCAAGAAGAACAAATGCATGAACAAGATACTGCACTTCGAGTAGTCTGTGCTACATACGACAAGCATCACTAGTTCATAAGCATGAGTATGACACACTCTTTCTCAATATAACTACAGCACTCACAGTCACTCACATTTTCCCCAGAAATATTAACTGGATTACAAGTCTAGTTTGAAGGAGGATCCATCACAGCTGAGGCTTTTACTTTTACAGAGCTTATGACGACTAGTAGTTATGCTTTCTGGGGGGTCCTATGAACAGCTCGGTTTCTACATCCGCCATTTCTTCATCGTCTTCCTCGTTATCTTCATCTTGTTGGTCGCTAGGGAGAGACAATGGCATCCCAAGCTGAAAGTTGTTGGGGCATTGTGTAAGAAAATGTCATATGCAAATGAATGCTGAGGTAAGTATGCATGAGTCCAATTGGAATCTAGAGTTGACATACACCCATGGGAACACACTCCAACACCACCAAAGAACACAGGCATATATAGGAACGTGATTCATGAAAATGGTAACAATCTATATCTTTATTCGTATATATCCAACAGTTGTACTTAGAGATCTCTGGCTTGATTATCTATCCTTTCTTATATTATCATATTGTTGCCTCTGAATAATAATCGATCGCTAACATGCTTCATCCAAAATACCTCACTTAATAGTCGAGATTCTTATGTTTGTTTTTTTGGTTTGAGCAGTTAGCAATTGGTCTTTTTATTTGATCATTAACCATTATCAAGAGAAAATCACATAGTTAATCAGCATCCAGTAGCTAGAACATTAGGCATCAAGAATCAGGTAGAATTAGCAGATGAGGATAAAGGATGAAAGGAATAATCACCTGGGCTGTCAACCTGGCATTTTCTTCTAGCAAGAGCTTCTCCTGCATGATTCACAATATGGTAACTTAAAACAATCATGAGAAAGTTGTACAACGAGGATTTAGGAAGAAGCATTTACACACTTTTCTGGCCATGAATATTACCTCTTCATACAGTTTATCAATCCGCTCTTTGTACAAGGCATTCTGAGTGAAAAATCACAGTAATTAATTAGTTTGCTTGTTAGAACTAATTACAACTGTATGTATTGATGAATCATATGTTAGAAATATTTTCTAAAAAAATTAGCAAAAAACAAAACCTTTCTCGCCCGGATTCTAGCTAGGCCTTTATCCAGCTGGGCTTCTAGTTGTTGAAGCTCCTCAATAGGGCATGCATCCAAGCCATCTCCAAGAAGTTTCCTAGTCAAGCATCAAGTCTCCTCGAGCAATCAGTGAAAGATCAAGAAGAAGAAGATTAAGCCCAAACAATTGCAAGCATTATTTGTTGTTTGAACTCCAAACCTTTTAGAAAGTTCCATGGACTTTATCTTCTTCTCTAGTGAGGCAGCCTCTTCCTTGAAATGCTGCATCAAAATTGCACTCTTTGTGAAGGTTATAGTGCTATATAATTGCATATTGGAACCATATTCAAGGGACCTAATATGTGGGTACGCATGTGTCTTAGTCCATTCGTAATGCTCCGCAAGCATCACACATTCCACGCTATTCAAACTCTTCAATTCATCTTAAAAGCCTCCATCTTTTGATAGATGGGCCTCTGATTTATTTAGGCTAAAAACACAAATTTTCCGGAACTCAGTCAAGCCTTAAATCTGTATCCATGTCAAGTAAGCAACATTTAAACATATGTTGACGAGTTTAAGCCCATACAACTTAGCTAGACACATTATTAATCTTGTTTTGTCCCGTCTTATCTTTTTTTTATTCTAGGTGTGGACAGAAGCACACATATAATAACCACATAATTCAGGTATAAATCTTTGATGTTGATCATTCAAAAGTGAAATATAACCAGATGATGTTATGCCATGTTTGTTTTTGACAGTAAGATTCTGGACATCATTCGTCAAACCCCAGGAGAACAATGTTTATAGATTGAACTTTAGTGCCATTCATCTTCCAAATTTGATTTTCTTTTTCCATTGAGATCAATCTGCCTTTTCTATGCCAATTCTGAAATTAAAGTTCACCTGCATATGTTCTTCAGAAGCTTTGTCCCGGGCTCCCTGCAGCTCCTTCATATGCTTCTCATATCTGTCTATTGTTTTGGCCGTACTGCAACACCTCCAAAAGAACAAGTACAGTTATTGTAACTGAGACCCGAATTTCATTTCACAGTCTGAATGTATCAAGTAACAGCTTGATTTGCTGCTTGAAAAATTAAATGTTGACAATGTATGAGTCAATGCATGGTAAGAAAATACATGCTCAGAGAAACACATCTGTGACTAAGATTTGTGGATGTTTTGCATCTCATAAAGCCTCATACTAAATGCGATTTAATATAGATAAATATACTAGATGAATAGATAATGAATTTGCAAGATAATGCACCTCGAGGCATAGCCAGACTACACAATAAAGCATATACTATAAATATTCATCCTGTCTGTTTTGACAGGTTTTAATGGTGGCCCTAAATGTATATTTGGAAGGGGGGGAGGGCACATGCACAATCAATTCTCTTTTGAGCAAAAAATAGAACAACTTGGCGTTGGAAGTAAGAGCCAAGGATCTAAGTTGTATACATATGCATATGACACTAAAAGAAAGAAAAGGTAGACTTTTTTACTGGGAGGATTATAAAATAATAGCGGTTAGATTAATCCACTGAAATAAAAAGTCAATTTTTTGGGTAAAAATACATTCTTACAGATGTAAAAACACATTCTTACTGATACAGAGTATACACAGTTTTTACAGTTGTGATATCTAAATTAAAATTTCAAATCTGCTCATCTTCTACATGACTAGGCGCTTTAAAAGAATCAACAGAGATAGTACATATAAAATACCACACCGATACCCCACACATACCATCAAATCTTTTCTAGTCTTTTTCAAACACACCATATGCATGATAAACTACCCATGTTAGAAATCCAGAATTGGAAAGAACTCTTTTAGCGATTAGGAAAGGAACTCCAAAGTTTCATAAATGCATTCAAGATCTAGTAAAACATATAGATCATTATAGAATATATTCCAGGATTTACCTCAAATGAATAGACAGCTAGGAATATGTAAACACATGAAGACATAAGCATAATATGCATAAACTCAAGCTAGTCATTACTGATGAAACCCCATACATAAGGCAATAATATACTAGTACTCACTACTGATCTCTGACGTCAATGCCCCGCTAAAGCATTTGCAAAACCATGGCTAATTAGCTAGCTATAGCTGGAGGTTGCACAGTAGATAGGATATATAGAGACAGGACCACATTCCCACCACCATGACCAAATTAACCAGCAAAAATTCTAATCCTTTATAAAAAAAGGGGGGGGTTAGGAGGTATTGAGTGTGACAATATATACTGCATGAATGGGGTCAGCCACTAATGGTAATTTCACCATGTGAGAAGGAGAGCCAATAGTAGGCCCAGATACTTAAATTCCAATCCCCAAGAAATTATACCCTTGCCCATTTTATGTTCTATTTCTGTATTTCCCCTTTTTACCATCAAACATTATACTGACATCAGGTCAGTAGTCAGTAATTTCCCTTCTGGGTTTTGGTTTTTTCAAAAAAATGTTCTGGTTTTTTTTTCCCCCTCCTTCTCTTAAGTACACAAAAATACAAAATCATCAAGAGGATTTCATTTCACAAGGGAAAATGAAATTAAACCTACTGGCAGAATCGATTTCCTTCTCTGACAAAATACATTTGAAGAGACCACACTGTAGTAAATATGATGATTTTTCAAATCACCAGGTTCCAGGTGTCACATTAACAACTGAGTGAGTACATGGATTAGCAGATTTAATTTCTGCTCTGATGCAATAATTAATTAGTGGTGAAGAGGGAGAAAGAAAGGGGTTAAAAAAAAAAAAAAAAAACTCACCTTGAGCTTGCAAACTCATAGAGTCTCCCAGTAGGAGAGAAAATGATAAGTGCAACTTCAGCATCACATAGAACAGAAAGCTCAAATGCCTTCTTCAACAATCCATTTCTCCTCTTTGAAAAAGTTACTTGCCTGCTTGAATCATTCTCTATCCTCTTCATCTGGGTCTTTCCTCTCACCATTTCCCTCCCCCTTTTTTTTTATTTTTCCCTCAAAAACCCAGAAAAAAATCAAAAAAACCCAGATGAAAAAACAGTGAAAGACCTCAGATTCTGATACAAAATCAACCTAATTCAGCAATTTAGTCATGACCCAGATGAGGGAAAGCTCAAAGATGAGATCTTTATGCTTGGAAAAGGGGGGGGGACTGAGAAACCCTAGAATCAATTTTGTTTGTGATTTGGGGAGAGAATGATAATTATAATGAAAGGGCAACCAAAGCAAAGACAACACTGTTCCCTGTTCCTCCACTTTCTCTCACTAACAATCTTGCCCTTTCTCTCTCTAAAAATTAGTAGAAAACAATGGATGGAGGGATAAAGCAAGACCTTGAGGATGACCCTGAACCTCATCCCTTTCTTCTTTTGGTAAACTGAGAAAAATATACAAGAAGCCTAAAAAAGCATTTCTTTAAAGAAAATGGTAAAAAAGGGTGGAATTGATAGAGGAATATGGGCAACTGGGGGAGCCTTATTGGTTCCAAAAATAAACAAATTTCTAAATACATAAATTATGGGGATTGCGTAGTGCGTATATCAATCTGATGCACAGGTGCAGCTACTTCAGTGGACGACACGTGTAGGATATAAATTGCCTGTCTTTTGGGTGTTGGCAAAATACTTGGATCTGAGTTAGAGGTTGCATAACAATTTTTTAGTATCTACTTGTCATATGAAATTTTTAGAATTTGTTGTTCTAATAGCTAGTAGCTATCTAATTGAAGTTAAAGACTCTATTAGAATTTTTTTTGGAGGGAGGATAAAACTCAATTAGAAAATTAAATCTTCAATCTATTTTTAATTTTATTTATTTATTAGATTATATATAACTATATTGAGTGCTTTCATGTGACCTGTTGGACATTAAAGAGTAATATCTTCTTTTAAATTTTATAAAAATGCAGTTGAAAATTTCATATATATTGTGTTATCGACAAAATAGGACTACAACACTAATCTTTTATCATGTATTTCAAGTTTTCTGTATGCCTTGGCATGCCATTAATGTTATGGCAAAAGGGGACACCAACATATGGCTTTGTTCTTTTCATTGGTAAATTCCAGTTTATCAATTTCAACCCACTTCACCAACTTCAATAAAAAAATATCCACTTCAACCAATTTTAACCCACTTCAATCAATTTCAATCAGTTTCAACACATTTCCCACTATTTTAATCAACTTCTACCTATCATTAAAAAAATAAATTAAAAACAACCCAGTTCAACCAACTTAACCTAATTCAACTAAAAAAACAAACTTCAGTCCACTTTCATCAATTTCAATCAATTTCACCAATTTCCCAATCTATATTTTCCAATGAAAAGAATAGGCACATAGTACTCATAGCAGAAGTGTCGAGTTTTGTATTAAAACTTTATTTTAGCAAAACTACACATTTGAATAGTTGAGAATTGTTCATATTATTACAGGCCAAAAAGATGTTATACTTATTAAAAAATAATTATTTAGTTACGTAATTGAAGAAAATATGTTAAGTCATTTTAATGTCAAGTTGGTAGATAGACAATATAAGTTGATATAAAATGATGTGGAACATTTACAAAACTATGTTTAATGAAAGGTATTTGAAACAAAATATATAAGACATTACTTTTAAAACATTTTAACCTTATTATATTTAACTTATACAAAGGTGTTGAAAACTTGTGTTTATGAAATTGAAATTTGAACTTGATAGATCATTGACTATTGGAATCAGCCTCTCAACGAGCAGTCATGTCGGTTGGGGTAAGATTGCCTACATCTGGATCTCCCCAAATCCTGTGAAAAGCGGGACTCACACTGAGAGGTGTTATTGTTGTATAGATCATTGACTATTAATGAGGCGAAATAAGTGTCTACCACACAAGTTAAATAATCTTTTTGAAGAAACAAATGATATTGTAACTCTATTAGGTGAAATGGCAATGGTTTTTGTACGCAATGTCGTATCTGAAAAGTAATCTCTTTCTTTCTCTTTAAAGTTTTGTATTTTATCAGTGTGGGTTATTTGCGCGACTTTATTTTCTAATACTGATCCTCCTCCAATGATTTAGTGCTGTTTTTTCTAATTTTGTTCATGCATCTATCTTGTCTTTCCATAATTGTGTGTGCCCCATTGATATTAATTATAGTATTGTTTTTTTCATTATTTCTCGATTAAGAGGCTTTGGATATTTTCTCAAAGATATTTTCTAATACTTTTAATATAATAGCCACGGCTTACATTTTTGCATTTAATTTTTTTAATGTTTGAAAATATGTATAGAACTCTTTCTTTTTTTTTTTTTTCAAATGAGAGGTGCTTATTAATCCCCACTTTGTTGTGTCGTGTAGGTTAAGAAAAAACAACTTTTAATATCATTGTTTTTTTGTCCCTAATTTCATATATCATTTATTTTTGTATATAAAAATAAGTTTATTTTGTGTGAAATTTATTTAACCAAAATTATTCAGACATTTTCGTAACGCAATTTCAAAAAAAAATAGATGATCCATGAGTATCATTTGAAATCTTGATTAATTTTTTTTCCCCATTAGATTGGGAATTTATGATATATAAATAGTGAAGATTCCCAACCCTGGCTGAGGTTTTGCTTTTCACTGGTTACTGACAACCTATTAAAGCAGGTGACTCTCGAGGTGAGAGAAAGGCTGGGTGGGCTGTGAACAGGAGACAGTTCTGTCGGTTGCCGGTTTCAGAGCAACTCTTCCCAAAAAAAATAAAAAAAAATTGATGACCTGCACATCGAGGGGGATCAATCGATTATTGATCGTGGGATTTGATTGGCTTGTCCGTACAACCGGGGTCCCACTCTCGTACTGCACATCAGCTTCAACCAATGGGAGATCGCCAGCGCATTGATGGCTTTAGACCCCGTCACGTGCCCACTCCTGGTCTGACGCGTCTCCACATCTCTTTTTGCCCTTCTTTTCTGATGCTCTCAAATTTCTATTATTATTATTATATATTTTTTAAAAAGATTTTTCAATTTCCACTTTCCACCCCCCATCTTTTTCAATCCTCAATTTGGAATTTTAAACTTGAGAACATACGGAACTAAATAAGGTAACTAAAATTATCAACACATTAAGATATTATTATTTGAGACACTAATAAGATATTAAGGGTTTTTATTCGTTTCAACTTATTACAAGTAATTTCTTTGTTGATCATTGTGTATGATCACTAAAATTATAAGTAGAAAATATGATTAAATATTGATCAGTGTTATTCAATGTTAAACACTAATAAGAGTACTTATGATAAGTTGAAAATAACTGGTTCTAACATACTAGATTTACTTGATTTTTTTGGGGGGGCAGGGGAATAAGTTAGGAGAAAATTATTCATGTGACATGGGGAAATATATATTTGCCACATAAGCAAGCGAGTCTGGAAATTAATTAGGAGATGCACATATTGGAATAGAACCCTACTTAGAAAACGCCTCTATTCATCGTAGGAGAAATGGTTTCATGAGATTTACGTCGGTGATGTGATTAATTTTGTTTGCAAGCCTAATTCCAGCTTATATTTCGGGAGATTGATACAGCTAAGGAGGTGTTTGGACAAATGGTATATCCGACAATGGTTTGTTTGGAGGTATGATAGATTCAAGTAGTGTTTGATTGTATGTAAATAACGTTATAATATAAACAAGTTTGCAGTTGTATGTTAATTGCTTTATGTAGTTGCACGAGAATATTGTAAATAACAATTACCTTATAATTATGGTTATCATAAATTATATAATCATAATTATGTTATAAGAATAATTATATTATTTTACATTCAACCAAACATCACACTAGTGTGACATTTGCATATAATGGAATGTACGTAGAGACCAAAGCCTATTATTACTCGGAGAAAGTTTGCTTGGCACCCCAAATCCCCAATTACTTGCCCAACAAGCTCTACCTATTTATGTTCATGACGAGGACAATGTTGACTAAGGACATACTCCAACAATGGATTCCTGCTGTGGAAACTTAGTGTGTTTTTTTGTGCATTCCTTTTCCAATCACTGGGAATGCTTTGTCGTTCATTCAGATGATGTTCTTTTTTTAACTTATTATAAGTACTTATCATAAATATTCAATAATTTTTAGTACAATTCAGCATAATTCGACATCATTCAGCATAATTCAGCATTATCAAATACTCATTAAAAATAGTTGTTATATTTTCTTCAATTATTCGATATGAATCAAGATATTTAAGCAATAAGCATTAATAAGTACTTCTCATAAATTGAACAGAACATGCCCTGAAATTGATAGGGTGGAAAGGTGGATTGGAATTGGGTAGGCTAATTTGATTGTAATTTTTGGGTTCGCCTGAAGTTATGTCGTAAATATATATTTCCATGTTAATGACAAAGTATCTTACTTATATGAAAAAAAAAAATTATATTTTTATTTCAATATATATCGTGGCTAAAATAGAATCCCTTAATATATGATGATCTTCTTTGTTCCTAGGGGACTGCATAATCTATCTTGTGTGGTCATTTGCAAATAGACAAGCTCAATAACTAACAACTAAAGTTTTATCAAATATTTTCATAAAACAAATATATTTCATGTAGCTATATCCTTCACAACAAGTGAATTGAAAGATAATTGATAATATTTCACATACTTGAAGATAATGTCCAGTGGGAAAAAAAATTCTAAGATTTGAGATAAATGTCTCTTTTTCTTTATTTTTTAAATTGACTTTAAACAATTCTTAACTAGATAAAGAAACATTAACCATATAAATTAAAGTTTAACTTCTCCATACTTACAAGCATAAGGGTATGTTTATATCAATTATATTTTTAGAATCAGAAATATTGACACGGATGTCGTTTCAGTTAAATTTTATGTGTACGTATAAACTATAAAGTAATAAGCTAGATATTTAGATTGCAAATAAACCAATTTTCTTGTAAGAATCAAGCATGGTCTTAGGGACCATAAATTATGAAACCATATGACCACGATGTTAGTACTTGGGTATTTATGAAACCCCAAAAAAAGGAAAAAAAAGTCCTAGATTTTTTAAATTTTAAATAATAAGAGTACAAGTATTCCATAGAAAAAGCTGATAAAAGTAGACAGACAACCTTTTTTTGTTTTTTTAAAAAAAAACATGGATCTAAGATGATTAATAATAAGGCTATATAAATGGAAATGATACATTAAAGCAAATAGGGCAAGTCTCTCCGGATGTGTGTTACCAGCCAAGTGCTTAGGAGGGGACCATAATACGTACCAAATTATATTGATTAGCTCTCTCTCGAAAATTCATATACAGAAAACCTACATTTATTAGAATATATAGCTTCTCTTATAGGGGCATGAGACTATGGTGGTCCAAACTATATCTTTATGGGGTTGTTCTAGATTAATTCATAATTTAATGTAGTGTTACTTTATGTTGTTTCGAATATGATATTAAAGGCTTATTTTTTTCTACTTAATTATCATGGTTAATTTATTATTGATCAGTGTTATTCAGTACTGATCGATCTTGATGAGTGCTGCTTAGGGTTGAAATTGTGAGTAGGATATTTGATCAATGACTCGTGCTAACGAGTGCTGATTAATTATGTATGTTGATGATAAGTGCTTATGATAAGTTCAAAAATACCGACTCTAGCATGTTGGATTCGCTTTATTTTCGTGCGGAGGGGAGAAGGAAGCTAGGAGGAAAGTCATCCCTGTGAAATGGGATGATATTTATTTGCAAAGAAGCATTGCGGTTCATGAATCAAGAGATACGCATATTGGAATAGAGCCTTGTATGTCCCAATGGGTGAAATCACCCCTAGAGGGGGATAAATAGGGTTATGGTCCTCTTTGCAAAAATTATGCGTGCTATAACGGTACACTAACTTTTGCAAACAAATAATCAACCAAGTACAGCGTAGAATATAGACGAGATAAGGCACAACAAGATTTCAACAATGTTGGCTCGGCTCTACAATGCTGGGTTAGTCATCTTCTAAGGGTCATTCCCTTAGGTTTGAATCGCTCTTTATTATTCCCCCAGTGCACACGTCTTTACTTTGCCTTTGACCAACCACTCAGGGAGCGCATTCTTTTTTTGTGTCACTCCCTCACACATCTTTACTTAGCCTTTCATCAACGAATCGTGCTAATGAGTGCTGATTTAGACAATATGGTCAATTACGTAGATCACATGAGTTAAGGATCTTGTCAAAATATAATGTTCAATGTCCACTAAGCCATGTGGACATCCTTTCATAAATGACCTCACGTTTGAATATCTCGATTAACACATGATTCTCTACCTTGATAAAGAGTGTACCAGTTGATTCATCTAAAACTCTGGAGGTTGCTAAACGGAGATCAAATATTCTTTATATTTCTCTAGCTTGTATAGAGCGAAATTAGCTCATAAAAGCTCGCATAATATTCATATAACAATTATATAATAATTAATAATACCTAATGATATCCCAAATTGATTCTGTCAAGGGTAATCACATATTTTTTTTTTATAAAAAACACATGTGAATCAATCAAGAATATTAATTTACACGACATAATGTATTCTATGGACATTCTGACGATATATAGGATTACCTTCTATAGGAAGGATTACCTGTCCCTTAACTCTGAATATTGCTTTTCTATACATTACTAATGATTTTATTTATTTTGAAAAAAAAAATAATTTACATTTAGATGTCGTACACAATTTGCATTAGTTATTTCTTTAGAATTAGTGGATTTAGAGGAAAAGGCTCGCGGGAGGAAAAGATAGCTAGAATCAAACCAATGATTAAAAAAAAAAAAAATACTAGAAATATATTGGCACATATGTTGTTTCATTTAAATTTTATTATTACGTACAAACTATAAAGTAATAATTAAGGCAGGTATTTAGATTGCAAATAAACCAATTTTCATGTAAAAATCAAGCATGGTCGTATGTACCATAAATTATGAAACCATATGACCATATGATGTTAACACTTGGCCATTTGTGAAACCCAAAAAAAAAAAAAAAAGGCATAGATTCTTTAATTTAATCAATAATAGTACATGTATTCCCTAGAAAAAGTTGATTAAAGTAGACACACAACTTTTTTTTTTTTAAAAAAATATGGATCTAAGATGATTAATAATAAGGCTATATAAATGAAAATGACACAGTAAAGCAATTAAATAGGGAAAGTTTTTCCCAAAAATTTACCATGCTTAAATATTTTATTTTTGCATTGCATGGTTGTGTTGCCAGGATAGCTAAGTGCTGAGGAGGGGACCATAAGACGTACCAAATTATACTATTAATTAGCTCTCTCTCCATAATTCATTTATAGAAAACCTACATTTATTAGAATATATATAGCTTCTCTCATGGGGGCATGAGACTATGGGTGGACCAAACTAAATCTTTCTAGGATTATTCTAGATTATATTCATAATTTAATGTAATGTTACTTTATATTGTCTCGAATATAAAACCGGAGCGATGTATTAAAAACAGTTTAGTCGATCTATGTAAATAAAACTTCATATAAAAAAGTGAGAATCGAATTTTAATAAACCAGAGTTTAATGGCAGATCGAGGGTTCATATAAACGGGGGAGGATTAAGTCCATTTAATTTTCTTTTAACATAGGATGGTACAAATAATGCTTAAGTACCGCATCAATCAAAAGTTTAAACTAATGGTTACCAATAGTGGTTTAAATATTTTTATTTCCAAAACTATATAAACTGTAATTCCAAATCTTATGACGTTAGCATTTTCAATAATAAGATAAGGGTAATAATTATAGCTACTAATTAAAAACAATTACTATAAGAATTACAATGTATGGTATTTATGCTTATGGTTTATATTTTAACAAATATTAATATGTTTATGATAATAATAATTACCAAATTTCTCAATTAGAACATAAAAAAATTCACAATTTAAAATCAAAGTCCGAATAATTACATCTATAGATTTCATGCATAGTATGAATTTTTAGTACTAATTTTGATGGTTAAAAGTCCGAAAAACATAACATATGTTGCTTTGGTGTCTCAATTTAGGTTGTTAAGTGGCCAACAACAAGCCAAACATAGGTCGCGGGCATGCCCAAGACAATTCATATTTGTCTGGGCCACTACCCCATGAAAAGTGTTTGCCCATTAACATTATTTTTCACAGTTGCAATTTTGCAAATCCCCCACTTCCTCCACTCAAATTTCGGTACTTTATTTATTGGAATGTTTTATAATATTTTCAACCCTATGGACTTCAAGTGGAGGTGTTTAAATAAGTTTATTATGGCTGGCCTCTACCTTTTGAATTATGATTACAAAAATTTGTACTATTGATAATCCTTGTTAATTTGTATGGACCTTCTATCTTCCCTAATTTCGACCGGCTGACTGTCTAAGTTTGGTTTATCAATTCATTCTACAAATGTGTGGAATGTGGTTCCTCATCGGGACCTTAGTCAAATCCCAGATGAGGACAATTTAGGACGAGCCCTTGAGAGAAAGACATTCTAAATTGTAATTCTTATCTTTCTTACAAAAAAAATAAAATAAAAAATAATATACCATTTTGATTTGTAAGTTTAGATTCACAATAATAGAAAACTCACTTGAGTCTTTTAAGTTTAGATTTAGAATAGTTAATGTCTTCTCTTCTATAATTCTATTAAAAAACGTTAATTTTTGGATTTAGAAAAGTTTATTACAACATCCTAGTTTGAAGAGGGTAATTTCTAATTCAAAAAGTTAGACTTTTTTCCAGAGTTCATTTATAATTGGACCAGAAGTTTATTATTGCATTTTATTCTTTTATAAAATTGGACTAAAAGTTTATTATTGCATTTTAATTTGTACAGGGTAAAAATCATTTAAATTAAGCACGCCAATATTGTTTGAATATAACTTTCGTATCAGTAGAATTACTGTTAATACCTTCTATTTAATTTTTTTATTCTAGTGTATAAGCGTGGACACAAACAAGTATGTGTAATGAAAAAACATTCAAACATTTGATAATACACATTATATTGCCGTGATTTTTCTATTTCTCAATGTTGTGGGCATATGTCATTGTTGATTAGTATTTTTTTTT
>NCQV01066177.1:0-17719 GCA_002740545.1 Lophocereus schottii
ATCAACTGAAGAACTTTGAAATGATTCTTGATCTTGATCTGTAAGTGGTTAATTGTTGACTCTGAATCTTGTAAGCTTGATCCTTCTCGCTTAGGAGCTGGATACTGCTTCCGGTTTCTGAGCTTCTGAATTTTGCAATGCTGAATGTGTAAAATAAGGGGAAATGACCCTTATTTACAGGCTCCGCCAGTTAGTGAAAGCCGGGTTTTGAGTCCAGGCCCAATAGTCATTTTCTTTTTTTTAAATAAAGAAAGTAATTACTAATTTGTGCATTGCTAACAACACATGGCGACTTTTAATTGGTTGAATTTCAACCAGATTTAACTATGACTAAGTGGGTCCACCGAAATCAACTTGACACATGACACTTTGTGAGTGGTCAAATTATTATTTTTTTTACCTTCTACAAAAGCCCTTTCGAGAGTCAGCCGTATATACGGACTTGGAGTTTTTTTTTTTTTTCTTTGGAGCGGCTGAATCTCGAACACAAATGTAAATGATCGAAAATTTGGTGGGTATTTTTTTCATTGCCAAGTAATCTAATAGCTTAACATTTACCCAAGATTGAATATGATCAAGCTGAGCTCAATTTCACAAATTCGAAAAATAAATTTGAGGGCCAAGTAACCCCCTTTTTCATTTTTCTTGATTTTCTTTTTTCCCCCCTCTTTTTCTTCCTTTTTTTACACCCAAAAAAAATGAGTTGAGGGCTTTGGATAAAAGTCCATGTCCAGTTGCCTTCTCCGTTTTTATTTTTTCGTTTTTTGGTTTTTTTTAACTTGTGATAGTTTTGGCTTGAGGATTTGTGATAACATTCTATCAATAACTCTTGATAGAATTTATCAATAACTCAAAAAGATAGAAATTCCTGATATATAAACTGGAGTAGGAGTAGGATGCTTCAATTGATGTCACTATATAAATTCACCTAGCGGCCACTTTCAATTCATTGCTTCAATCATCTAGTTTTCGTCAATTCTTGCAAATTAATACTTCTGGGAAAAATTTGTTTCCTCTAAGCCTGTTATTTTGAGCTCTTCACCAGTATCTTGGAATCCAATGACACCTTAATCATTAGTCTTCTATTACCTAGTCCTCCTGACTCTCTACAGGGCAATTTTTTTTGGTTGTTTTGGGGTAAATTTGTGTGGTATGGGGATATTTGTACCACATCTGGGTGGAAATTATTGAGTACAACTATGAATACCTAGGTGGGAATTCAAACTGCTGCCACAACCACAGGGTAAAATCATGAGAAATAGGAGTGCTGCTTTTCCTTACTTCTTCTTCTTATTCATCTTCTTATTTCTTCACTGAAAAAAAAATTTTAGTATGGAAAAGGAAAGAAAGAAAAGGTGGCTTGCTGGGGATTCATGTGAATTATAAAAGTTTTTTTTGGTCTAAATTTTTCATGACATACACCTTCAATATTCACCTTTAAAATACTGTCAATGTCCTCCCAACTATTTTTTATGGAAGAATCTGGATCCTTTTGCAGTTGACCCAACATTGCTAACCAAAATCCCAATTTCTAATACTTCAATCTTCCTCCTAATTTGCCTTTCAATTTCTTCTCTATCTCATTTCACTTTTTCACTTTTCTTTTTTTTTGAGGGAAATTACAGTAGAGAACATGGCATGGCTATGGCAGATGGGGTACAGAGAGAAAGAAGAGGAGCTTTGCTAGGGATGGCAATAGATCGGGTTTGGATCGAGTCCGCTAAGATCCAAATTCAGATCCATTTTTTGGACTTGGATCCAGATTCGATCCAAAGTTACAGGGTATATAAAATTTATCTCCAGATCTGGATCCTCTAGATCTAAAAGGTCTAGTGGATCCTTAATGGGTCATACTAATTTGAGTTGCTTTTTTTTTCACTTTCTTTTTTTTTTCTTAACAAAATAAAAGTGCATATATAAAATTTTGCCATATAATTGACTTCTCCGCCATAATACATAGCAAAATATTGAATTATTGAAATGAATAATATACTATCAATTTTATTGTTGTGACATTGTACAGTAAACTACTTTTATTAGCTATTATAAGATTTGGGGTATTCAGATATTGGTTTGACATTAAACTTAAGGAGTCTTACATGCTTTCGGTTCTTGTAGGGCAATTGCATAAGGTATCCCATTACAAAAATGCATAGGCATGAGTAACCATAACAAAATGTAACGCATTAAATTCCATTCAGAATTGCAGATGTTGGTATTTTTCTAATTGGGATTTCAAGTTTCATCCTCTATCACCTATGTCTATTAGATATATGGTGGAAGAGTAGCTGGTTGAGGATGTAGAACAGGAACATCGCTCTGATAAAATAACTTGGAAGTTTGGATAGGGGCACTGGAAAATGGATAGAAGTGTCGGAGAATAGCCAATCTGTGAAGGGGTAGCACCGAGATGAGGGTAGCGTGGTAGTTCTAGCGAAACCGTGACAAACAAGACTGAAGGGTCGCTAGGAAGAGGGAGGAGGCTGGCATGAAGGTCCTGGACTTTAGAGAACGAGGATCGAAGGAGAAGATGTGGAGACATGGAGTAGTGAATGCTGGAGGAGACGAGGTCGCGAGAGCAAAAGAGTGAGGAAGAGAGGCGTGACTGAGAGGAGTGAGAAATGAGAAACCTGAGACCGAAACTAAAACCCTAACGCCTATGCTATACGAAGAGTTAAGAACAAAAATCAAATAGGTCAAGTGCCAGGTCTGGGTCTGGAAGTCTCAGGTTTAGATCCAGATCTGACCCAGATCCAATAAGACCTGGATCCTTTAAAAATCCAACGGGTCTAATTTTTTTGGATCCAGATCCTTAAAAATATATCAGTTTTGATGGATCTGGATTGGGTCCAGTATTCACTGCCATCCTTAAGCCTTGCATCTTTTTCGAAGCCCTTCCTCCTTTTTTTTGCAATTTAGTGTCAAATTACATCAGAGTGCTGGTCTAATAAAACTAGCAATCTATAGCAATATACCCATCTTTTGTTTTTGCTGTTGATCCTTGCTCCTCACGTGCCTACTTCCCGATGTTGTTTCAATGCTATTCTTTTGTGATTTCCCCCATTTTTTCGAGCCCTTTTTTGTTTAGGCCCATATGATATTTCCCTTTTCTTTTTAAGTGACTAATGTAAGATTAGTCACTTAATCAAACCAATTTGTGATTACTTTAATTTTTTTTGGGTGATTTTTTGTAACTTTTTTTTATAACTTAAACTAATGCTTCTTCTTTGTTTTTTTTAAGGAAACTACTGAATTAACTGCTCCCCCTATTAGACTGCGAAATGAGGTTGACTTTTAAAATGAGAAATTGTTTCTCCCCGTATATTCAACTTTTGTAGAAGACTTTGTTACTTGATTTAACTGGGGTCGACTTAGATTTCTTCTTTCTAGTCTTAATTCCACCAATTAGATCGCGAAGTGAGGTCGATTTTTAAGACGAGGAATCATTTCTCCCTATAGATTTGATTTTTTGCAGGAGACTCCCTCACTTATTCTTTTTAGTGTCGACTGGGATTTCTTCTAGTTGCAACTCCACCAATTAGATCGTAATGTGAGATCGACTTTTAAGACGATAAATCATTTCTCCCTATTGATTCGATTCGTTATAGGAGACTCCTTACTTAATCTTGTTGGTGTCGACTTTCTTTTCTTCATTAACCATGGTACATTTTTTAGACACATCATGAAACCCCAAGAAGCCACCTAGATAAGAAAACGATCCAATTGAATAAGGCGTGACTCTCTGCATAGATATACTAACATCGTTATCATTCAGGCGTTCTTTACTTCATAGCTACCTTGCAGATTTATGCTGAAGTGCAACATCTACTCGTGACATACAGAGTTCGAAAGGAGTTATCTCATCTTGGAGAGTCCTGAAACTCATCTCACCATTATTTGCATCTTTAGCCCTTCTCAAGAAGCATCACTCTTATTCCGTCATCCCATCATGGACAGGACGTTGTCCTAGGGCAATTTTTTACTTTGCTTCTCCAACAACTTCTTCATATCATGCTACTAGGAATGGCTCGAAGACATTTTTAGCCATAATAAAGAAAGACTTATGGAATGGAATCTCTACGACAGACTGTACGCATCCTTGTTCTCCTATGACATGAGTCACACTGTTTTTAAAGCATTCTGCCAACTATAGTGCCATATTACCAACACTTTTTGCACAAGAGTAGCAACATGTCAATCTCCTTATAGGATTTGCAAATTATAGGTGGACTTCTAGCCAACAGTGCTTACTAGGAAGAATTCATTCCATCTTCCAGAGAAATCCTTTTTATGGGATATGGAGATAATAACATTTCCAAGACTTGCTCCTTCCTCTTCTCTGCATTCCGCATACTATGCCAAGATGTTCATGGCATCGCTTAGCTTTCTACTTCTGAATGGATATGCTTCTGGTTTCGAGGGCAACAGATTTACGCACCTCCTTATAGTCGTAGCAACATAAAGCAGGTTAAAGCTCCAACAAACACTTCCTATTTATCTGGCCTAGCTGCTCCTTATACAATCCGAACCAGGAGGGAGAAAGATCCTTTTGTGATGCTCAACATTCCCGAGGCTCTGATCAAAACCTATCTTGTTGCACTTATTTCCTATTAGTTGTGCTCCTTTGTGCTGCCAAATGAAGCAGTGTGCCTTATTCACCCAAATGTGCTTGTAGCTGCAAGCAAACTTGTTCACGAGGAATGTTTAAACCCAGCAATTCCTACTTAGCTAGCACTTATCGGGGGTTGAATAGCATTTCTATGGCTCAGAGCTTGAATAAGTTGGAAGTCATTTTTCCTATTCACAATGTTTATGGATAGTTAAGGACTTACTTCAAAACTTATTTTCATAATCCCTATCATCGGCATAGCCATCCTAAGATGGTCAGGTTCTTGGGTGAAAAGATGAATTGGACCCTTGGCGTACAAGAAGCTTGAGAGCAATTGAAATACAAGAATCTGTCTGTCATGCACTCAAATGCTCTAATAAAGGATGCATCAATGACTTTAATTAACATGCGGAGTTTATCTCCAAGTTAGAGGGCATATTTGATTTTCCTTCTTTCTGGGTTTTAGACCCTGCGATAAGGAAGGACAATTGTGATTGAGCCGTGCTTCCCCTGGAAGTTTGGGTGACAGTTTGGCTTCTATTACGATGTGCTAAGTGAGCCACAAATGAATAACCAAGAGGGTACCTTACAGGACGTAGCTCGTTATTGGTTCAACTTGACAGAACATATAACCAGGTCCAGCTTGATAATAACTGCTTCCCCTAGTAAAAAGTCTACACTGGTCACCATGGGATATGCTAGCTGGTGGTGATCTTAACGGGGCGATCTTTTCTATGAAGAACCTAAACAACCTAGAAGCGAGATTGTGCAACACGAAAACTTGCCAAAGTAAGAGTTGTTGATGATGCCTCTACCATAGTTGTCACTTTTAGAAAAGTGAGCACACATAAGCCATCTATATAGCAGCAAAATGAGCATGTCCTATTCCCAACTGAGCTTAGAAAAGAATGAGTCGATAGTTCCTTTTTGGGAGCAGACACATCTCCTTAGAAAAGTAGGAGTTGCTCACTTGGGAATGCGAAGATTGAAGCCTTGAGAGACTTAAGTATCAGGTCCTCTGTTAGTGGAGCGAACAATTTATCAGGCTCAAAGAGCAAACTAGACGGTGTAACCAAGCTACCTAACTCTAAGGGCAAGTCTACCAGTATAATGAGCTCACTGAAATTAAAGATGAAAATAAATGGTGAGGTGTATCTTGTTATCCTGCGCCCTTTCTCCTCCTTTTGTCCTTTTTTTGCTGATGTAATCCTCTTTTTAATGGAGGGATATACTGTTGAATTAAGAGATAGACTTAAGGCTGCATTAGGTGACGAAGACAGTGAAGCTACCTTGACTGTGCTGATTGCTAAGTCATCCGAGGATGATTCCATTGAGATAATGCCCTCGCTAGTGGTGCAAGCAGATCATTGTTGGTCTGCTACTCCTTCCATTTCAACTTACTTTCCTAGGGGAATTATTTTTAGTGTATTTAATGATTTGGCCTTGATTGCGAAGCAGCGTTTTTAGTAGCAGTTGAAAAAGTTTGCCTCAAAGACAGAAGTTGACATTAGAAACATCCACCAAGAAGCTGAGCAGATATATGAAACCATATCGTCCTTCCAGGCAGATTGCAGGCAGATTGTTTGGAGTTAAAGAATATTGTCAAGGCATATCTGAACAAAGCCGAGCAATACCTGAAGTTAAAGGCCCAATTGAAAGGTCAGACTCTTACCAAAGATGTGCTAAACCAGTAAGCAACCTTATTAGACAGACTTGAGGAAGCACACACTTTAGTGGAAAAGGTAGGGGCACAGTTTGACAAGACAACTACTACTATTGCCTAAGCTCACAAGCAAAGAAAGCTACTTGAGGCTGAACTTCAACGAGCAAAAGTAAATGAGTTGGAGTTACAAGGAGAACTAGCAAAGATTGAGGCTTCATTGAAGAAAGCTACAAATGAATTATTTCTTCTTGAAAGAGAGGTTGTCGATTTGGATGCCCCCTAAAGTTACCGCATAAGAGACAGTGTAAGTCCAGGGGGCGAAGAAACGTGTCTAAGAACTTTTAGGTGCATTGGATGCCTAAACCATGCCTGGTGGCTTTATCTCCAGTAACTTGTCATTTTTTTTTGGACTCAAGAAACGTGTCGAAGAACTTTTAGGCACATTAGATGCCTAAACAATGCCTGGTGGCTTTGCCTTAAGCAACTTGCCATTGTTTTTTTGGGTGCAATATAGTTTGTTGAAATTGACTTTGATTATATTACAATAAGATGAATTTCTTAATTCTAAATTCATGCAATAATTCGTAGTAACAGAAAATAATCAAAGCCAATAGCACCAACAAATATTATTCATTGATTTTGTTTTACGACTGTACTTGAGGGATATGCCCAAGTTGCCTACATATCTAAAGGAAATGTAACACCCTAAAGTAGTAAGAGATACATATCAAAGACATGACACTTTTTTTTATTTTGTTTTGTCATTCACAGTTTAGACTCTTGCAAGCCAGGAGTGTTACAAAAGAATTTGACTAGAAAGAACGAGCAGTTCAGGCTCTCACTTAGGAGATTTACAAACATCATATTTCAAGGATAATACCGCTTCAAGAACTTACCATTTATGGGTCCCATACGCACTCCATTAGCATCATCAATGATCTCGTAGGCTCCGTTTGTGTTGACTTCTCAGACCACATTAGGACCATCCCACTTGGAGGTGAACTTGCTTTCAGACTTGTAAGAGACAATGATCAGCCTTCTTACTGCCAGCACTTGGTCTCTAATCTGAAATGAGCATGATCGAACCTTCTTATTGAACGCTCTTGATAGATGAGCTTGATAATATTTTAACTTCTGCTGTGCTTGAAGTCCTTTCTCATCAAGGGCCTCCAGCTCAGCTAAGTGAAAACTATGATTTTCATCTTCCATTAAGCCTTCCTGTATGACAATGAAAAGTGATGGGATTTGGAGCTCTAATGGTAAAAAAGCTTGAGCTCCATACACCAAAGCGGAGGGAATCGACTGTGTTGACATCTTATATGTGGTTCAGTATGCCCAAAGAGCCTCCCCTAGTCTTTCATGGCAATCTCATTTCGACTAACGCTTTTGAGTAAGTTGCAAAGCGTTTTGTTAAATACTTCTGCCAAGTTGTTTGCAGGAGCATTGTGCATAGAAGACTTGTGTTAGGCTAACTTAAACTTCTCGCATAGGCTAGTCATTACATTGTTAAAGAAGGGATTACCATTATCGACGATGATGTATCTAGGCACACCATATTGATAGATACTTATAAAGTCGAACCACGTTTCCTTTTTTGACCTTCCTCAGTGGAATCACTTCTGCCTATTTAGAAACATAATCAGTGGTAGCCAGGATGTAGGAGTGACCAGCAGATGATTTAGGCGTAATTGGTCTAATGACATCGAGCTCGCATGCCTTAAAAGGCTAAGATGGAACTGTTCGGTGGAGATGTTCTAGAGTTTAATGTATGAAGTTGGTATGGAACTAACAAGTATCACACCTCTTTGTGTAACTTATGCAACCTTGCACCATAGTGGGCCAATAGGAATCCATCCTCTTAATGCAATCAGGTAGCCTAAGCAATGATTGTGTGATCCACACACACCTGAATGAGCTTCTGCCATTGCTTGCTTTACCTTTTTCATATCCAAGCATCATAACCAAAGGCCAAGAAAAAAGCATCGATAGAGCATTTCGTTATAGTAAAGGAAACGCAAAGCTCTCCACTATATTTCTGTCTTACACCTTGGGTTACTATGAAGTTTCCCATGCTCTAAATACTCATTATAGGTCGACATAAAGGTTTTGCATCTGTCTCAAGAACAGAGATCACATTGGCCTCTTCCTTCGAGTCTTCATCATCAGGCGGAACGGCCCAACGACTACATAATGGGATGATCATATCTTCGTTACCCCCTAGTGCCAAAGTGACTACGAGGCTTGTAAGTATGTCTGCCATCTTATTGGCACTCCGCGGCATATGTTCCAACTTGAATATGTCCAACTTGTCCAGTAATTATAATGCATGCTTGTGATACGAGACAAGATGTTCTTTCTTAACCTCGTACTCCTCAGGTAATTGATTGATGATCAACTACGAATCACCATATATACTCAGCCTCTAATCCCCATCTCAATAGCCATTTGAAGACCTAAGCTAAGTGCTTAGTACTCTGCCATATTGTTATAGCATAATTGAGTAAGCACGAAGCAATATGGTAGGATGTGCTTTTTGGGGGAGACAAAAACTACACCAGCACCAGCACCATGATGTCTTGTTGCTCCATCAAAATAAATTTCCTATAAAGGGAGGATATTAATGAAGAACAGATCTTCTCCCAGCAAATCATCATTTAGCTCCCATTCATCGAGAATTGGATAATATGCTAAGAAATCTGCTAGCGCTTGCTCTTTAACTGCCCTTTGCTGTACATGGACAGGGTTGTACTACTTTAAGATTATAACTCATTTAGCCAATCCCCCATTCAAGATTGGCCTAGACAAGATGTACTTAATGAGATTGGTGAGACCACTTACACTGTATAAGCCTATATGTAATGTATGAATTTCTGAATGACAAAAATGAGCGATAAGTAGGTCTTTTAGATAGGAGAGTACTTTAATTCAGCGTCAACCAACTTATGACTTCAGTAGTATAGGGAAACTTATTTTGCTTCCTCATTTTGTTATGCACATAATGCTCCAGGGAGTTTTCCTAAGCTGCAATGTATAGTATGAGGGGTTTGCTAGGGGTTATGTCTCCAACATAGGAGGATGGGATAAATAGTTCTTTATTTTCTCAAAAGTTATGCGACATAACTCCTCCCTCTCAAACGGTGCACCTTTTTTCATAAGGTGGCTGAAGGGATGATAGCTCTTGCAAGATTTGAGATGAATCTTTAGATATATGCCTAGCGACCTTGAAGTCCACAAAGTTCCTTGAGATTCTTAGGCTCAGGCATATCTTAGATTGCTTTGATCTTTGATTGGTCGATCTCAGTTCCTCTGTGATAAACGATGAAACACAATAACTTTCCAAAGGTGATACCAAACGCGCCCTTGAGTGGATTCATTTTTAATTGGCATCTCTGTAATCGCTCAAAGATCAGACAAAGATCTTATATGTGGTTTGCCCTCTTTTTGGACTTGACCAACAAATCATCAACATAGCACTCGACTGTTTTATAGAGCATATCATCAAAAATTATTTGCATTACCTTTTGGTAAGTTGCTTGTGCATTATTAAGAAAGAAATGCATCACCTTATAGTAAAAAATGTCTTTAGGTGTGCGGAAAGTTGTGGCCTCTTGATCTTCTGCTGCCATCTGAATTTGATTATATTCTGCGGTACAATCCATGAATGATAACACTTCATGCTCTATAGTTAAGTTAATCATGAGCCCTATAATGGGCAAAGGGAAATCATATTTTGGACAAGCGTCATTGAGATCTCAAATGTCCAAGCAAGTATGAAGTTGCCTATCTTTCTTCCTAACAAGCACAATGTCTATGATCCATGTTGGGTACTTGACCTCATGAATGAATCCTGCCTTTATGAGTTTATTGATCTCTTTTTCAATTTTCGGTACCAACTCTGGGCAAAAACGTCGTTGAGGTTGCTTCTTAGGCGAAACACCCCTTTTGATAGACAAGCAGTGGACTACGACCTTTGGATCTAAACTAAGCATTTCTTTGTACCTTCAGGCAAACACATCCTTGTACTCTAATGGGAGTTCAAAGTACTGCTTTTCCTACTCGAGTGTAAGTGATGAGCTCACTTAGATAGGGTGAGGCTCCTCTTTGGTTCCAAGATTTAACTCCTTCAAATCATCAACTTTAGCTTGCCCCTCATCTTCAAGAGTCTTAGGAGTTTCTAATAGCTCTATCTCTGTGTCTGAGTTATCTTGTTCATGGACTATAATATGATTGGAAGAAACAACTTCTTCTTTCTTCGCATCCTCATTAGAGTTAGAGATTTTTCGTTGACCTATAAGACCAGAGTACGACTCTTGACTCCTAATGAACCGTTTGTCTTAACATCCACACTAGAGAAATGCTTTATACAAGAAGGATAAAGCTCTGAACTTCATTTATCACTCTTAAGTGGCTAAACACAAAACTTTTCTCTTGTTAAAGTCGTGAGTTTGAAGGCCTTTCACCAATTTTTATTGTGGAAAAAACTGAAGGCTTTGGTTGGGGATCGCTTTGATTCTATTGAAAACAGAGATTCTATGATCTTTCCTTTTCCTTATGCGGGTGAATACTAATGTGCATTCTTATTTACTTCTTTAGCCGAGATGTGCTACATCACCAACTTCTTGTCCTTCTGTTACTTAGGGATTTTGATTGGTTGCAGTGGCATGAAGCTAAGTCTAACTTTAGAGATGCTCACGGAACCTCGCTACTCTTGGATCTTTCTCTGAGTTTCAGTAAGGCCATGAGGCTTGGCTTCGACTATCTTTCCTAAGGTAGCTGGATTTCGAAAGTCATAATTAACCCTCTCTATAAGCTTGTATACGTTCGAATCAAATCACTCTTGAGTCCATGCACGTAGCAAGTCATCGCTTCTTTACAAGATATAACGAACCAGAAAGAGAGGGCCTACTCACCTTAGCCTGCCACATCTTAAGTGTTTAAACTATTACACTCCCTTTTAGGGTGGTTATGCTAGCTACATCATCCTTTTAGTAGCTTTGGTCTCGATGCTTCTGCTTGTGCACTCGGTAAAGGGCAATTTGCGCTTCTTACGGCAAGAGCTAGGTATGTACCTTAAAATTGGTGGCATTGAGCCAGTTAATGCAGCAACTGGTTTAGCAACTTGTTCAATATGAGAAGTTGTGTTTCCTTAATTATTTGTTTCTTTCTGACATTGCTACTTAAGAACATCATCTTTTGTTGCCTGAAGAGTAGTCTTTATGCCCCCTTTGCTTGTAGAAGAAATAGTTTATGACATGGTTTCCTTAGGTGCATCACCTTCTTCAAAGAACCTTGCATCTGCAAAGTGAGACTCAGCCTTAATGAATGGCTTGATATCCTTGTTTATTTTCTTCTCTCCATCTCGGTAGTACTTAAGGCATTAGTGTAAAGTGGAAACCACAATCCCATGTTCATAAAGCCATGGTCACCCAACCAATAACCTATGGGAAGTCTTAGCATCGATTCCGTGGAAGATTGAGGATGTTGATAAGTCTCCCATCACCAATTCAACACGGGTCATGCTGATTGCACGCTGGCCCTCAAGGTTGAACCCTTGGATCATTGTTTGACTCGTAGAAAATTCCTCTACTGTGATGCCTAAGTTATTCATCGTAGAATTAGGCATGATGTTGATGGTTGGCCCTCCATCCACGAGGATGCGCTTAACTTTCTACTCTTTAATTTAGTCAATCATAAATAATGGGCAATTGTGAGGCTTGGATCCCAAGAATAAATCGTCATTAGTGAACGTGGCTGTAGTGTTGCAAGAGTCACACTAAACAGGGCTTTGTTCCAATCCTCCAACATCCTTACACTTGTCATTGTAAGTTCTAGGTGTTATAAGACAACAACATGTTGGCACATCTTCTCAAGTAAACAAAAGATTTGTCTCTAGTCTATGTAAGCGGGCAAAGCCTCTAGAGCAATCAAGGTCTTGTCAGCTACTCTTGGAGAGTTCTCTGGTTTATCACTCCCCTTGTCTTCCACTTCTTTGAGCTCAGAGTATAAGGTTATGTTGATCATAACTTTCTCAAAGAAACCTATTGGGAGGAGCTCTTCAATTGTGATCGGAACAAGGGCCTCCTGCTCAAGTAGGTCAATAGGTAGAATTTTATGCCTTTTGGTCTTCTTGGACTTCTTCTTTTGTCTTGAATGACGAGGGCTTTTCTTCCTACCTTGTATCTTTCTACGATGGAGAGGTGCTGATTAAAATTGATTTTTCTTCTTTGGCCTCCACTGAGTGACAAGAGTCCATCCCTTTTCATCATCATCAGCTTTTTCAAAGATATCCATCAAGAGATCGACCTCTGTCAAAGGTCCTTGGGATTCAATTAGAACTACAATAGGCTCCAAACTTCCAAATTGAATTATAATTAATTTCTCTTCTTGTGAGGAAATCAATTCAATGTTTACTCTAACATGGGGTAGAGGATGTTTTTGATGCCAAGTGATGCAGAGCACTTCTGCTACATAGAAATATGATTTGTCTCCTCAATGCCTTCTAAATTCAGTATTATCTTCCCATCCTTTACATTGCATAATGCGCTTCTTTAGCATAACACATTTCTTAAGTTGGTTATTAATCATCCCCTGATGCTGACAGTATTTTAGATTAGTAACCGTTCTAGCTTCTTTGGTTCATTTTGACTCTGAAAGTTTGATAAATCCTTTTCAAGGAGATCATCAAGCATTCCTAACAAGTCTGAGTCAGGGAATGGATATTTCTTCTCTTAGAGTTCCTCCAATGTTGGACACTTCTTTTTAGTATCTTTAGAGACCCACCTTTCTTGTTTTCATACTTGGGCTTTTCGGAGATTCAAATTGGCTCCCTTGGTGAGATAACCATGGATTCTTGGTTTAAGGACTTTGAGGACTTAATATTTTCTTAAATTCACCCTGTCCTTTCTGGTATCAGATGAGGAAGAGGGCTTTCCATATCGACTTCCAATTGTCATCTCTATATCATAAGCCTTCGTTGCTAATTCTCAGAAGGTTAATGGCTTACTCATTTGCAAGACTTAAAGTAAATCCCACTTTATGCCCTAGCACACAATTTAACAGCTGAAGCTTCTGATAGACGGTCCTTGCACTCAAGACTGAGAGAACACCAACGATTAATGTAATTAAGAATTGGCTCGTTGTTCCATTATTTGGTGTTTGTTAGGTCGATCATGCTAACAACATATTCAGTGCTGTAGAACCTATTCAGGAACTCCTCCTTCATTTATTACCAGCTGTTAATGGACTCCAGCTCCAAGTTTATGTATAAATTTAACACAATCTCTTTTCGAGTTCGGATAAGCTGCTTCATTAGTCAGCCTCCCTTTGTGCTTGCATTGCTGCACATCTCAATGAAGTGAGCGATATGCTATTTGAGGTTGCCTTTATGGTCAAACTGGTTGAATTGGGGGGTTTGATAGCCTTGGGGTATATGAAAAACATTAATCCTCTTCATATAAAGCTTTGTGTACAAGTGAGTCTTATGAGAACCTCCTCCTAAATGAGTTTTGACTGCATTTGCTATTAAGTTTTGAATTTGCTTAAAAGACATCGAGCCTAAAAAGCATTCCTTCTTTGCCTTGCACTCATCATCAGATTCTTCGCTATGATTGGACTCTTTATCAAAATCTTTAGCGGCCTGAACCTTTGTTGGAAGCTTCAGATGATTTTTTTTCTATCTTCTTAGCTCGACAATTTGGTCATTTTGGCACTCGATTTGAGCGTCCTTTTCTGTACTTTCCTTGGAGAGCCTATCTAACATAGTTGTTATGCTCGCTAGTTATTCTTTAAAGTTGGCAGGCTCTGTCACCATTACTAAAATGATGACAGTGTCAGAGGATTCAACTTCAGCCTTTTAGGAAAGTGGTCCCTTTGATGACACCAAAGAGGAATCACTGCTTGAATAGACATCCTCTTCAAAGGTGAAGGGTTGGGAAGTAGGGTTGGTGTAAGTTTGGAGTTCATCTATCCCAAGCGAAATTGTTTATAGCATATTGAAGCCAGCAATAGATTGTTGCTTCAAAGCATTTGAAGCGATTTGATTGACTCTATCAGATACCTTGGAGTCGAGGTTTTGGATCTTACGTGACTATGATGATGTAGTCACAATTGATTGCTCTACAGCAATTACAGCAATAACTTTTGCCATACTCCTAGTCATGCCATTGCCAGATGCAGCATTAGCAGTTGATGATCCTTGAGATGTGGGTCGAGTAGCTTTTCTTGAAGATCGAGGGATGGTGTTCTTGGGAGCCACATTATCTCCGAAGGAGTGTAGGGTTTGTACTTTGGACAAAGAGATAAGAGGCAGAAATGTCTCACCGAGCGTTAAATATGTAAACACAAATTTCGAGTCTAAAACAAAGTAGATAAGAAATTGAGAAAAAAATTTAACTTTGTATTGATGCAGTACGTGTAGGTACAATCTCTGAAATGAATACAATGAAATAGTCCTCTGATTTGATCTCCTAATGACTTGAATTGATGTAAGGCCATGACCGCTTGATCTCAATTGATGCAGAATTAGTTGAAGAACTATGAAATGGTTCTTAATCTGAATCTACAAGTGGCTGATTGCTGATTCTAAAGCTTGTAAGTTTGATCTTTCTCGTTTGGTAGCAGGATGTTGCTTGCAATTTTTGAACCTCTAAATTCTATAATGCTAAATGTGTAAGGTTAGAGTTGGGCTTTCGACCTAGGCCTAATAATTATTACCTTTTGTTAAATAAAGAAAATAATTACTAATTTGTGCATTGTTGACGACACGTGGCGACTTTTAATTGGATGAATTTCAAGCACATTTAACTTTGATCAAGCGAGTCCAACAAAGTCAACTTGATATGTGGCACTTAGAGTTGGGAAAAACTGACCTGATATGATTACTGACCCGAACCTGACATGAAGTTAAGCGGGTTTGGGTATGAAGTCTGAATTCGTTTAGATAAATGATTTGACATGGTAAACTCGTTTAATTAATTGGGTTAAATAGGTCAATCCATTTACTGTTTATATACCATTTACTATTTATAGTTTATATTTTTTGTAGGAATTAGGCTTTGGGAATTAGGCTTTGTGGCCTTTTTTATGGATTTGTTGGTTGTTGACTTACTGACTATGTTATTGAGAATTTCAGACAATTTAAACTTTATTTACTGTTGTTTAAGATTTGACTTGGACATGATTTGCAACTTAAGTAGTTGGTTCTTATGAGAACTTTCTAGGCTGTAAAATTATGTTATTAGGTGTAGGTCAACCCATTTAAATGTTAAGCCGATTGAGTTAAACTTTTTCAACCTATTTATTAAACCGGTCGGGTTCAGGTTCAGGGCCTTCAACTCGTTTAAGTTCGACACCAACATAAACTCAACCTAACACGACACATTATCCAGCCCTAATGGCACTTTGTGATTGGTCGAATTATTATTATTATTTTTTACCTTCTACAACCCTTTCTAATGCAGAGCCAACAAACCAGTTCAACTTACTCTACCATGTTAAGATCTTGGAATTAATGAGTGTAATGATGAATTACGGAGATGGGATGCCGGGGGTTGATCTCCAATGTGCATGTTGATTTGGGACCTTCAAAGAAGTCTAAGCAAACATAGGTGCATGGCAAGGCATTTAGTACTCGAAAATAAGGAGCGTAGAGATTATTTCTTCTTTACTTTATAGTTTCTGGCCAACAATTTTCTTTAGCTTGTATCTTAGGTTTGAGCAATCAAATGGGTTTTGATTTTGGTGAACTTTATATGGATAGATATCATGAAAAGTCTATTTTTCAAAGGCTATGGCCTCCCTTCCTATTATGAGTATTGATCAAGTTGTGCAGCAAAGCCAAATGAGGGTCAATGTAGGTCTGGATGTGCATGTTTTGTTTTTAATTATGGGTTTTTTGGATAATCAAATGGATATCCTTAGAAGTCTATTTTTTAATATGGGCTGAGGATGTGTCCAAGGTAGGACATGTGTAGAAAAACTTTTGCTCTTTTACTCTAGCCATTGGTCCCCCTTTCTTCTTGTTTTTGATTGCATAACTAACAAGCTTTTTATTAGTTGTTTTTCCTTGTAATTTCATGGGTTGGCTTAAGGCTTGGAGTATAGGGTACTTAACCTAAAGAGATATACATAGCCATGAAACATTGTAAATTTTTAGTTTTTAAATTTAAACTAAATGAGCCTATTGCTTATTCAATTTGGGTGTTTTGGTAAAACAGCTTTTTGGAGAAAAAAGAACTGTTTAGAGAGACTTTAACTATTTTGAAAAAATCAAATAGTTACTGAGGTGTTTGGTAAATACATTTTTGAAAGAGCTGTTTGGGACTGTCCCAAATAACTCTTTTTCAAATAGCTATTCCCATTAGCTTTTTGCGAATATTTATTTGTTGTAATGACTATATTGTCCAAAAGTTTAATAAATTACATGCATGTTATTAATAATCCCTATTCCTAGTTTCCTATTTTGCCTCAATATTAGGCAGCTTTTACCTCCAATTTCTTTTACTCAACCTCCCCACCTTCATTTCCTCCCTTCTTATTGCCATCAATAAACCATATTTCTAGTTTTCTTTGGATTGAAGAATATCAAATCATTTGAAATCCATATGTATTTCAATTCATAACAAAAATTTAAATATTAGTTCGTATCAATTTCAATTCATAAAAAAACAAAATAAGGTTGTAAGATGTAGGCATTACATAAGAAGGCAAACATTGGAAACAAAAAAAAATCATTAATGAACACAATATTTGAAATTTATAAAAAATAAAGTTCCATGGATAAAGTTAATTTGTACGTATGACACAATTTGATTTTTTTAAAACAAAATAATATGATTAACAAATAAAAACTCATTCAATTGAAAAGTATTTTAGAGAAAGGGTATCAATGAAATTTTATCAAATATATTTTCTAGAAACAACTAATTTTACCAAACATTTTTTCAAGAAACAATTAATTCAAACAACTAGTATAAACAACTAATTTAAATAGTTAAGCTAATAGCTAACACAAATAGCTAACAACTAATTATCAAATAGGGTTAATCTCCCTCCCCCTCCCCCCAAAAAACTTCATTTTCTTTCTCTATCATTGAGAGTGATGAATGTCAGGCTTATCTTTAAGCTAACTTTTGGTGCTTAATCTTAAGAGAGTTAATTGATAGGTTAATCTATCTAAAGTTGTTACTACTTTGCAAGATTGTTAGTTGTAAGGTATTTGGATTTTGTGAGCTTTTCTTTGCTTCTTCATGTGGGTTTTAATCTTAAACCTCATTAGATTTTTATCTACAAGATTTATTCCTTTATTCCACAAGAGAAACTGGCATGTGACCCCAAATTTTGAACTTCAGTGGGGAGATTGAAATCAGTGCCATATTAGTTGAACCTATGGCTCTTAGTAGAGTGAAGGATATCATAAAACGTAGAAAATATGACATTGATGGTGCAAC
>NCQV01066177.1:30377-42807 GCA_002740545.1 Lophocereus schottii
ATACGAAGAGGTAGCTTGTTGGGCGATTTGAGCTTCCAACATCCTATTGTAAATAGTAAGCACATTAATCTTAGAGGCCAATTTCTTATTGTACTCATCTTGCTTTTGTTGCGTCAAAAGCACATTCTCCATCACAGCATCTAACTTGGATTTTTGAGATGCATGTTAAGGATAGTATGGTCTTTGAAATTCAGGGAGTGGTCTAGGATTCATTTAAGGTACGAGTGGGGCATTAGACCGATAGGAAAAATTAGGGTGATTCCTCCAACTAGGATTATATGTGCTAGAGAAAGGGTCATTTGTTGGTCTAGGATTATAACTGTTCACATAATTGGCCTAATCACTTATATCTTGGTCAAAAGGACTACCCACTTGACAATGCATAATCAAATAATCAACTAACCCAAATATATCACACGATGGGAAAGGGGTACTCTTGAGCTCACAGAATTAAAATTCAAGCGCTTTAATTTTTGAGACATAACGTCAACTTTAGAAGAAAGCTCTAAAATAGCATCTAATTCCAGCTTACCTCCAACCCACTTAGGTTGGGTTCTCTTAGACGATCATTGGAAATTGTTAAGAGACATCTCTTCTATAAGATTGTATGCTTCATCTTCAGTTTTGTTCATAAGAATACCTCCTGTCGTCGCATCAATAGTAGATCTTAATGGCTGAGTAATTCCCTTATAATCGTCCACCTTTGAAGACCATGGTGAGGGCATAATCGTAAAATGTCCTTGAATCGCTCCTAGGCTTCATAGAGTGCCTCATCTTCATTTTGAGAAAAGGTAGTGATTTGATTCCATAGGATTGCCATCTTACTTGGAGGAAAGAACTTGGCAAGAAAAACTTTTGTAAGCTCATCCCATGTTGTGATGCATCCTGGAGGCAATGAGTGAAGCCACACCCTTGCCTTATCCTTAAGTGAAAAGGGAAATAGGTGCAAGCAGATGGCAATGATAGAAACCTCGTTGAGTTTTAATGTGTCACACACCTCTAAAAAGATCGAGAGGTGTAAGTTTGGATCTTTCAATGGGGTGCCTCTGACTTAGGAAATGATATAAGGGCTGGTTTGGCCTCAAAATTGTTCACTTTTATGGTTAGCCAAGTGATGCTTGAGGAAATGCCTTGGACTTCTAGGGTAATGAAATTGCAGAGTGTTCTTCTTTGGTCACCTCCTATTCCTACCATCGATGAAGAAACTACTTGAGCCTGTAGTCTTTGCTTTTCTACCCTTAATTTCTTCATCTTAGAACGGAAAGTCCTTTTGCTTTTTGGATTGAATTCAAATGGAAAGTGGATTGAATTCAAATGGAAAGGGACCTCGCATGTAAAGGAGAAACCCTACAAAATTACCAATAAGACTACCAATGCAAATAAAAAATATAATGAAAAGCAAGAATGACAAAAATGCGTAGTCAATTTCTAAGGGCTAACTCAATATCCATAAATTTGGTCCCTGATAATGGCACCAAAAACTTGATCTATGCCCGCAAGCGCACGGGTGTTGTAGTTTAGAAAAGATATCATTCCAATAGAGACCAATTGTAATATATTGAGTTTTGCCCTATAAAAGTGCTGAACAAGTGAATTTCAATTGAGAGCTTGAATAACGCTATAATCTAATTGGAGAATTCAATAAATTTAAGACATCTATAGATTTGTTTCGCCTAGTAAAGATGTGGATCAATGGAATATAACATGCACTTGATCTATGTTGGGAGATTGACATGGGTGCAATCGTATTTAGAATTCAATCTTTTCTTATGAATAAGCCGGATTACCTAAATTAATGAATTGTTATTCTTTCAAATGTCCTTGTTCAGTCTAAACTATGGATTTTTGAAGGCTAAAGTTCTTCTTAACGAACAATCTTTATCAAGTATTGCTAATTCAAGATTTATCTGGTTGGCCAAACAGCAAGTTTTACATTTCAGTCCTTCACTGAAGTATTTAGAATTAACAAGTAAGTTTGGCCAAAATTCACTCATAAAAATCTCATACACAAGATAGAATTCAACCAATTCCAATAAAAAACAAGCGCATCTAAGTAAAAATGAGAGACTCCAACATGATTACTTGGCTAACAATCCCTAGATTGAGAAAACTGCTCACACATATTTAAAATAACAACTAAACAAAATATGAGAGAAGTAAACTTAGCACAATTCGAGATCTCCAAGGGTTTTCCAGCATTGCAAGGGCTCCAAATAGCAAGCACTTCTTCACAACTTACACTTAAAACTAACTAGAATCTAAAACTAAACTTAAGAAAATGGAAAAGAATGGTAAAAATCAGAGAGTAGGAGTTCTCTTTTTGCTCTCTCTTTCCTAAATCTGCTGCGAAATGGCTTTATTTAAAGAACTTGATCTACTTCAACTAGACGATCAAGGAAAACAAAGAGACTTGCAGTTATAGTGTCACCACGGACCGTGGCCTTTACCATATACCATCCATGGTGAGCTCTGTCTTGATATTTTTATGTTCTTTCATCCTTCCACAAGCATAGTGACTTGGGGGTGTCCATGGTGGTTCAAGCTACACTCATTTAGGGGTCAAATCTGGGGTAAAATGGTCTAAAAACCTGCAAAACATAGAAAAGAACCATACCTGAGCATAAAATAAAAAAAGGTGTGCATAACATATCATAAAATATATAATTTTCCCTACAAATGGCACAAAATAACCTCAAAATAGAGTGCACTTTAAGGGTTTATCAACAAGCTCCTCAATCCCTCCATATGCTCTTCTAGCTTGCATGTGTTATTTTTGTTGTTCTTCTTTTTACAAAGGCTTATGCCAATTTTTTGAGCTTTGGCCTGTATTATGTTCTATTTTTAGTTAAAGTTTGCTTAGACTGAAGAGGACGCATCTGAAGAGAATAAGAGCTCGTCCTTCCACTACTATTAAGGAGAGGATCTGTTTGTGAGTGCGACTGCTATCAATAATCGTGATCGCATCCTATATCTTCACATGTACCAAGAACTAGCTAGTATAGCCAAGATTGTCCCTTAGTAGCCAACCCTAAGACACTAGCCTCTTGTTCTTAGGGATCCCGCCTTTGGTGAGAGGACAGAATCTAGCACCTACATGGAGGACCTAGGCCAATCTCTATAGTGCCCCCAAGAGAAACTCTATTGCCTAAGGGAAATGGTGAGAACGCTCTTTCAACATAGTGTACAATAAGAACTCTATGCTCAGCTTCACTTTGCATCTCATGAGGTGCATGGAATTTTTGTAGAGATAAAGGATGCACATGGTCCCTACTCATCATTCCAATCCTTAAGCAGTAGGAGAGTTCGAATGAAGATGAAGCGTCTTTGACTCTACTAAGGAAAAGACCTTTAAAGAGAGTTATGAGGGCTTCTATCTTATCTCCAACTACTTTCCACTAGCTTTTGGTAGGAGTTTTGCTGGAGGATCAAAGGGTGGATAGTCAGGTAAGGGAGGAGTTCACTTAGCTTTCATATGTTCCTATCTCTGACATTCCCTGAATCAATCCTAGCTTTCTCTCCTTTCATATGAGATGCCAACACTTAGTGAATTGAGATTCCTCATTAAGACCTAGTGGATTTAGAGACCGTGCTCCTTGGGGAGCTTTTAGCTGCTCTTTGGAAGCGGCTTAAGCAGTTCATTAGGGCTTAGGAGGGGGTAAAAAGCTTAAGAGCTGCTTTAGAACTGGAACGACTAGAGCATTTGAAGAGTATGGATGAGTTTCTCACCACCAAAAAAGGCTTCTGAAGTAGGAAGCGGATTCTAAGGTAGCTTTGGATCAAGAGCAGAGAATGATTCTTCCCTTCTTGAAGCTGTAGAGACTATTGTTGCCAGAATGCTTGGGTTAACCTCTCAAGCCTTTTGAAGAAGCCTACTAGAGATATCAGTGTAGACACTCAAAGTCCAAGATGATAAGAATTAAATAAGTCTTTTTGCTCTCTATAGTTTTTTATACTTTTTATAATTTTTAAAATAAGTTTCAGCCTTTAAATAAAGTTTCATAAATTTCACATTATTTTGTGTTAGCATTACCAAAATTTGTAATATTCTACTTTGATAAGACTTAACACTTAAGTCATACTTTATTTTGAGGATCGAACCATAATTTGTGACATAAAATCTCATGCTACTTTATTTCATAAGAGATAACAAGTGAACTATCATAGTGTTATAAGCTTTCCCACTCTGAGTATAAAATCTAATGATGGTTTAAAACTGATCTAGCAAAAGGAATATAAACTTAGACATAATTCTAGACTAGGTGAACGTAGACGTAACAACATCTCAAGTTGTTTATATGCTAGGTGTTTGGAATCCCTTTGGCCTTGGAATTCAATGCTTAAAAGTATGTGCGCAAACTTCTTGGTTAATTTAGTATGGACCTTTCTAGTTTGGCTCCATCTTGCTTGGATGTTTTCCCATGTTTTTTAACACCAAGTCTTCTAGCTTGAGTGGCCTGTGTTAAACCTTTCTATTATATCTCTTGGTTATCTTAGCTTTGTAAACTATTGTCCTAATAACTTGATCTCTAATTTCTAGCAATAGGTTTAGGGTTTTTTCTATCTCTCCTTACAGAGTTTAGGAATGTAAGTTAACCCTCAGGCTTAGGGCTCCCAATTCTAATGGAACCAAGGGTTCCGTGCCATAGGTCAGCAGAAAAGGGGGTGTCCTATTGAGATCCTAACTATTGTTCTTATTAACCATGGTACGCTAGGCAGTCCATCCACCCAGCACCCTTTGGCTTTCTTAATCTTTCTCCTCAATGTACTAGCTTATCGGCAGCTTTAGCCTATCCCTTGCCGTATAATCTTGCCACTAATTTGTTGTTCATTGTAGTTCTAAGTCCCTCACAGTAACTTTATAATCCATTTGGGAATTGTCTCCTATTGACCACTATTATGCTTGTTAGGAGCCCATATCTGTTTATGATGTTTTCCCCAGAAAACTCCTTGGTTATTGTCCTATAATTATAGCTGTAGGTTCAGCCTTAATGCACTTAGTGAAGTAGTCAACAACCTTAAATAAGAACTTTCTCTGGCCAGTGGCTAAAAGATAGGGGCCTTGGATGTCTATGCCCCACCTAGCAAAGGAAATTGGCTTCCAGATGGTTGACAATTTTGTTGTTGGCACATGTATCCTTAGAGCAAATTTGGATATTTTTTAAACTTTTTGACATAGGAAATTTTATCATTAAGGATTTTGGGCTAATGAAACCCTCATTTGAGGACTCTCCTTGCCAGCATACTTCCTCTTACGTGTCCACCATAGTCATCTTCATGGATCCCAGCTATGATGTAGTTTGCATCTGACTTCTTAATGCACTTTGGTAGTGGGCTAGTGAAACCTCTTACACAGAGCTCTCCATAATGAGGTAGTACCAAACTTTTTTTTTCTTGAGCTTCTTAGCTTCTACTGGATTGCTTGGCAACTTGCCTTGTTCTATGTAGTCCATTAATGCCATCCAAGAATTTGTCTGAGTTATAACATGAGCTTTTTCTATTTCTATACTCTTGTTTCTCATGACTTCCCAATAGACATTTTTAAGAACATCAAATATGATGAACCACCTAGCTTAATGAATACATCAGCTTACTAAGGGACCCGCACTACTACAAGAGAAAAATTAGGGTTCCCATCTATGGATCATATATAGGCTGAGCAAGTCCTTATAAAGAGATGACCCTGCTACAGAGAGTGATCGCTCTGGGTTAAGGTTGGTCTCTATGATGAAAAATAGGATAACTAGAATTAGAACCTTGTTATGACCTTGAATAAGGATGAGGTTTCCAGCAAATCATTTAAAAAAACCATTTTTGAACACAGAATGACTTTTATAGAAAAAAGAAACCTAATATGAAAACTAGTCCATAAACCTAAGACGGTGGCCCTGTGGTCTTGGTTAGGAAGCACAAACATCAAGAACTCATCACTTCTTCTGTCTTAAGGACAGGCTCCACCATGAACATGTGAGTTCCACTAGGGAATGATTAGGGATTTCTTTTCATTTCTAATGGCTATGATAAGAGACACTAAAGTTGACTAATATCTAGATTGAATCAATCTAGATGGAAATAAAGATAGGTACTTGGGGTTTTAACCCAATTCTTGACGTAGTAAGTGGCTAGGTGGGTGGATCAACCCAATTCTTGCTATGAGTAAAAAGAGTGGACCTCTTAATATTTCTATGTTGATTAAGATCACAATTCCTTGGGATATGAAGTAGGAGGGATATTTCTGGAGTTAACTGGTTGGTGTTTGAGAGCTAGTGGTTCATAGAAACTTAAAAAGGGGTTCCTGCTAATGGTCTATCACCAAATAAGAGGATATGATAAGCTATTCAGTCATATCTGATGTAAAAATAGTATGTGAGGGGCAATAATAAAGTTGTGAAAGCCATTCTAGTGAGGATGGTTGTGTACCATCCTAAGATTACATATGATGGAATTTTTAATTATGACCTTGAGTTTGACAAAGGACCCCAACCATGCATTAAAAAATATGTTGGCCCTAAAGACAAGTATGCGAATATATAGATATATACAAGTACGATTGAGTATATAAGTCATTATTCAGTACTTCATCAAATCTATTTATGACTCATGATTACGGTCAAAATTATTATAAAAGTGAGGTTATGTTTACTTGCATCTCATGAATCACTTTCATGTGCCTAGGTATGGCATCTTTCTTTGGGCTCAAATTAAGAGTTCATTAGGTTTGATAAACTATTAATCAATGATCTTAGACGACTCATTTTATTGTTTCCCCAAGTCAGATTATTGTAAATGGAATAAGTCCTGACTAAATATAGAGAATTTTATTATTTGGATCTTGAAGTCAAGGATTTTACATGAACTAGAGTATTACAAAATAATCAATAAATGAATAAATCAAATCCATACAAGGCTTGCTTATATACAAGATATCTAAGAAAAGTGAATAAAAATAAAGTTCTAACTCATTTTACGTTTTACCACTGGTTCCTTATGGAATATTAGTTGCACTTTATGGTCAAACAATAGTCTCAAAATTTGAGAAATGGTCTGAGCACCCAATGTATTAGAAGAGACTTGGTTTACTCAAAAAAACGATTTATGTGCAATTAAAAAAGAAAATTCTAGAACTTGAATATAATGAATCCAAAACATTCTAGAAATATTCACAAAATTAGAAGACTCTGTGAAGATCTTAAGCACAAAAGTTCATTAGTGTTAAGATCATAAACCTAGTAAAAATGAATTTACAATTTGATTCTCTTGTATTCATGCAAAATACAGTGCCAATTTCAAAAAATCATATCTTTTTGGAAGGGCATCCAAATGAGGTGATTTTAGATCCAAGATGTTCCTTATTAAGTCTAATTTTGTTGGTAAATATTTAAGATAATACTTTAAGAAATCTGATTCTGGTAAAGTGAAAACTCAAGTGCTAAAACTGAGTTCGTAATTTTGGATAATGTGCTTTGAAGGAATTCTTGGATTTTGGCTAGCTCCCTCGCATCCATTCCCCTTCGGCTCAAATTCTTCTTTGATTTTACTAACAACTAACTGTGAATCAATTAGTACTTTCAAATGCTCAACTTTCATATCCTTATAAATTTGCAATCCTGCTATAATGGTTCATATTCAAATTCATTATTGGTTGCTCATAATGTAAATTTAGAGCACATTCAAACCTGTCCTCCTTAAGAGACATTATGGGGTAATTTTGTACCTGCTATTGACACTTTCACCAACTTTATTTAATAATCTTGTTTGGTAAACTAATTTCAAAAAAAGTTAATTTTCTAAAAGTTTAACTTCTTCAAATTTAGGAAGTTGAAGAAAGCAACTTCCCACTACAGATTTCATGAAAAAGCTAGGAGGACCATTAATGATATTTTTCGAAATCCTAATTTCCACTCCTTCTTTTAGCCTAATTCCACTTAAATATATTATTGCTTTTCCATATTAGTAGTCAAGTCTAGGAAATATAGAAAAATAACAATTAAATGCATTTACATCATTGAAATGGTTTTCCAACTAATAAAAACAATATTAAAGTGTTGGAAAAAGTAAGCTTTGACAATGATATGGGACTAGACAAAAAGATATTTTTGATAATGCATATGGCACAGGAGTATATACGTTTTCAACTATAGCCCTTGCAAACCCATTTAACCCTAATTATCAGCATAATACTTCTACTACAAAGGGAGTACATCGTTAGTCTGCACAAGTTATCAAGGTATGCCAAATTTATTTCTAGTTCATTAGTGGATGGTTATAAATTTTTAAAAAAGAAAACAACATGATTTTTTGAAAAAGAAACCTTTTTCTTAACTAGTTCTCCATTCATAATTTTAATATTGCTTTCTTTACTTTTTAATTAGTGTTAGATAACTAATTGATTGTTTAATTCATTATTTTGATGATATGGGTTTGCAATATCACTTCATGAATTATTTGGTTTGGTTATTGGTTGATTCATTAATGGGCTTTATTATTAGTTAATTTAATTTTGTGAATGCTAAGGTTGTTCATATTAGAGCTGGTTAGTGTGTCATGTTGAGTCGTTGTTCCTGTTGGTGTCGAGGTTAAAGGGGTTGAAAACTTCCAAACCTAAGTCCAACCTGTTTAATAAACAGGTTGAAAAGGTTCAACCTAAATTGCTTAACATTTAAATGGGTTGATCTAAACCTAACTTGTTTCCATAAATAGGTAAAATAGGTTAGGTTCGGGCTACCCATTTATCCACCAACCTATTCAATTGCAATACAAATTTCAACCCAAAGATAATTTACCAAATAAATTACATATTTTCCAGCCTTTTAAGGCATAGTTGCTTCCAAAAGTACAACAACATTGCAACTTATAACTTATAGGTTCCAGTATATCTAGAGCCTATTCCAGCAAAATAGTCAACAACAACATAATTTGTAGCATCATTAAAGAACAAACTACTTAGGTTACAAACCATGTCCAAATCAGGTCTTAAAAAATAGCAGATAAAGTTTAAATTGTCTTAAATACTTAATAATATAATCAGTAAGTCAATAACCAACAAGTCCATAAAGGGCCACAAAGTCTAATTCCCTAAAGCGTAATTCCTATAAAAAAATGTAAATAATAAATAGTAAACAATAAATAAACAGTAAATGGGTTAACCTATTTAACCTATTTAATTAAACGGGTTAAATATGTATTTTTTTCGTGTTGAGATTCTCAACCTGAACCTAACCTAATTTAATTAAACGAGTTCATATTCATATAGTAGATGAATTGTTGGAAAACTATCATGTGATTCTCTTCTCTTGTACTTAGGTTATGCAAAATCACTTATTTTCTTATACAGGGCTATTGTTGTTTATTTAGATGAGTAACAAAAAGCACGAAGGAGATGCTGAAAAGATGAAAACATCTTAGCTAAAAAAGGTTATAGACATATTTTGTGATTTATCAAGCAGGCTGAATTAGGAAATCACCCAAGTACTTATGAATATATTCAATTCAAAAATGAGTGTGATCTACTCAAAGAAGAGCACAAATTGTAGAAGGATCTTAGAAGAGGTTGTACTAGTCTTGGATGGAACCCTATGAAAAGGATTGTTGATATAGCTGAAAAGCGGTAGAAATGAGACTTAAGGTTTGTGTCAGCATCCTGTGATTGTAACATTTAGTTTTTTAGAGCTATATATACACAAGTCATGGCTCCTACCTTTTGCTTTTCTAATTGTAAGTAGTTCTAGAGGCTAAGAAACTTCAGACACAGGGGATGTATCCCCATTTAGGATCAAAGTTTGATAAATTTTTTCAACTACAGCTCTTGAGCTTAACAATGTCTGCACATTTGCAACAAGCACACCTCCTCCCTAGAGTGGTGACCAAACTGCAGCAAATCTTGATCTTGATAAAGAGCATGGTTATAACAATGTAACTACTTTAGAATTTATAAACCTAAATCGTAGTTCTTCATGAAACCTTCCATATCTACCATCTCACCCACCATCTACTAAACCAACACGAACTACTCAGGGTAGAAAGTAGAAAAGAAAAGTACTGCGAATTTGATGAACAAGCAAGCACAAGGCAAAAAGTGGGAGGAGCTTCAAAGTTAGCAGGGTAGATTAATTGCTTTTGTGATGTAATGGAAAGTAGGAACACTGTACATAGACGAGATCTACCTAGATATAGTGTTCATGAAATGATCAAAATATTAAATGCAATGGCTGATATAGAACAAAGTGGGCTTTTTTATTGTTTTGGTGCTATTTCTAACACCTTCATGATGAAAGGCAAAAGAGAGACATTTGCATCCTTGAATCCTCACCTAAAACCTCAACAATTAGAGCTTGAGGCTACTAGACATGGTTTCATGTTTGACTAAACAACAATAGATTATAATCTCAATTGGTTTTGCTTTTCCTCCATTTTGGAATGGATTCTTAAAATACTTTGCTTTTTGTTGAACAATAGTATTATTTTCCTAATACTTATCATTTTAGAATACGTGTCTTTGTGCTTCAAAATATCAAAATTCTTATACTTGAATAACGATCATGCGAAAAATTATTTGATTTATGCGACAACAGGGTTATTTTATTTAAAACAAAGTATTCCCATGGTTAAAAGTCTAGGGTCCAAGAGATAGATCAAAATAACTGTAGAGACTGTGATGATTTCTTTGAAGGAGAGAATATAACTAATGGAATTGTTTGTGTAGCTATTCATTGCATAAAGATGCAATATGAGGAGTACATGCACAAGGAACCTTGTATGACTTCCTAATATAATGGGCAAAAGTGGGTAAAAAAGGTTTTGGATGGCCACAATACACAATGTTATAATGCATTTAGAATGAGCAATGGTAGATTATTTAAATTGTAGCGTGCTTTAGAATCAAAATAAGGACTTTAAGGAAGTGGGAAAACATTAACTATTAAGATTTTAGGACTATTTTAGGGGTACTTTGACACGTAATGATGGTAATAGAGATTCTCAAGAAAGTGGGAGAACCATAGCTATTGAGATCTTTGAATTGTTTTCGTGTACTTTGACATGTGATGATCGTAATAGAGATGCTTAGGAAAAATATCAACATTCTTGAAAAACTATTAGTCAACACTTTCACTATGTGTTAGGTGTAAGCCTCCTTCTAGGTCATTATACAATTGCACCAGTAGACCTAAATTTCAAAGACATACCCCCTTGTATATGTGAAGATACAAGATACGTGTCTTATTTTAAGGTAAAATTCATAAGTTATTAAATTATTTGGAGAACAATGTTCGACATCACCAAAATTAAATTATCACTATTTTTTACATGGTTGCATTGGTGCGATAGATGGAGTACACATATAGCTATCATAATGAGTGAGAAACAAACCCGATATATTGGAAAGGATGTGCCTACTCAAAATGTTTAGGCCTATGAAGCTTTAATATGCAATGTACTTTTGCTATTGCTGGTTTTCCAGGGATATTTCATGATTCTTACATGTTTGAGAGGGTAATTAATGACAAGATCTATAATCACTCCAAAAACAAAGTCAATATAGCAATGGAAAAAGCAGTGGAAAAAGTGTTTAGAATTTTTAAAGTAGCAGCGGCAATTGCAATGGAATACGGCTATCGATAAAACACTCGTCGCTAAAAGACTAGCGATAGAAATTGAGAATTCCATCACCAACAACAACAGTCATGGTGACTGATGGTGGGATAAACTCAGTGATAGAATTGTCGATCCATCACCATCCAGTGACAGACAAGCGACGAAAAGTATGTTGTAATCGCATCTTCCTTCAATGAAGTTTGCCCTCTTTTTAAAAATTTTTCAAATGTGGTGACAGGAATTGTATCACTATTTCATCGCTCAATTAAGTTTTTTAAGAATAAGAATTCTATTTTGTCGACTACCTCTCGTTACAATACATTAATTCCCTGCATATATGCAACTACAAAGTGTGCTTTTAAGCAATGTATCCTTTGAAGAGTGTTCAAAAATTACTAAGCCACATAACTCAAGTCTCAAACAAACCACATATTTTTCAAGCAAGAGTACACAACATAGGGTAACAAGTTTACATAAATAGTCATCAGCAAGAGTGCACAACTCAACTCAAGTCGCAAGCAATAGGGAGGGGAACCTAGGAATTCAGGAATCATTGCCAAGAGTAGTATCATCCTCAACTCATCTTCATCCTCATCCTCATCCTTATCCTCATCTTAATCATTTTGTTAAAGATTAATAAAGGATTGTTGCAGTCCACAGCCAGAAGATTGGTGCATTGGAAAAAGGCTTGCATTTGTTGATTCATACTCATCATTTGTTGTCTCAATTGCATTTTGCTCTGTAAGCATTTCATCCTTAGTTCTTTGTTGCTTTGGGTAAGCATTTCGTTGGATTCCTCTAATTGCTTATACTTTTCCGTAAGGATAGAATGTTTTCTTCT
>NCQV01066196.1:2022-12528 GCA_002740545.1 Lophocereus schottii
GAGATAAAATTAAAGTCAGAGACTTATCTGTCTTTTTGTTGTTACTGTTAATAGTTTTTTCATGCTTTGCTGATCATGAAAATAATTAATCATATTTATTTTTATTCAAATTATGGGTCGAACAGTCTAAAGGATGATGATCACTATTCAATAATATTAAAGGTGCCGTTAAACTATTGATATATGAAGTAAGTTCATGCATAATAAATATAATTAAACCAATAGGAATCTCTAGGAAAAAATGCACCTTTTGTGTTGAATATTAGTTTTAAATGGCATGCATGACCTACGAATTTGACATTTGGTCTCACATGTGCTAACTGATCTTTTGCTAATTTACTGTTATTGGTAAATTATCTTATTATTTCATTTGAATTCTCATCTTTAATATTACATAACCTTTGCTAGATACCTCATTATTTCATTTTAATGATCGCCTTTAATTATTATATTATATATTATTTTTGAAATTAATTACCTCATTATCCCGACAGGTACTTATTTTACTTAGAGTTTATATTAATTTACAATTCCTATAAATAGGGACTTAATTTTTTAGTATCTCATCTAAGTTTGCATTGTCATTTGATCAAAAAGAAAATTTTCATTCCCGTATAATTCTTAGTTATGGAAGAATACAAAAATGAGTCCTAATAAGCGCTGGTTGGCTAAAATGGAAGAATTTTATTCTTCTCTCAATCAATGTCAGAATGAAGGTTACAAGCCCTATAATTATTTTGCACTCATCTGAGACAAAGTGACAATTCGTATTAAAAAGTAGACAATTTCCTATTCATGTTTGCTGTGCAATGACTATAAATAAAAGTCAAGGATAATCACTGAAATATGTAGGAGTTTACCTGCCAAAATTGGTATTAAGTCATGGACAACTGAATTGCAGCGTCATGAACAACTGAATCGTAGCATCACGGGTGACTTCACCAGAGGGTTTAAAGTTTATCATTAAATATCACAATGAACACTATGAAGGATACACAAGAAACATTTTCTACAAAGAAGTGTCCAACAACTTCCCAATTGTATATATGCACTCAAAATAACTTCACTACTACAAATTATCAAAAAAAAAAGGCCCTGTACATATTTTAGTTTAGTAAACTCCTACAAAATGTTAGTTGTAATTACGCAAAGACCATGACATACTATGATTCTTAGAATTAAATATAATCGGAGATTAAAATAATAATTAATAAATTCCTCTAATATTGTGTAGGTAACTTCAGGTAGGTGAAATATACCAGAAGTTCACAATTGAAATGTCTCTTTATAGGTAAGTACAAGTCAATACAAAAATATTATCATATATTTTTTCACTAAATGTATAAGCATGTAAAAAATCATTACTTGCATTTAACAACACATTGTTAATGACAAGTAGTTAGGAACAAATGAAAAATCAAAACCTAACTTAGTATAATAGATGTTAATTTTGCATGTTACTTTAATATGTGGACGGAAGTTAGCGACTAATAGATAGCGAAGACGACAAATCTTATGTGTTACTGAACATTTCATATCATAACTATTTTTCATACATTATATTTCACATTACTATATGATGCATTTTTAAAAAATAAAGTCCATGTTTAAGAAAGATAACATTAAATTACTGAAAATAGTATAGTTTTCTTTTACTTATTTGCTCCCATCGTCAAAATGGGTATTTCACAAAATCATTTTAAACTTAAAAAATCACGCAGCATCAAACTACATAATATCTCAAATAAAAAAATAATTAAAAACTTATTGACTAACAACAAGATTAAACAAGATAGACTGTACATAAAAAATTCAAGTGCATATAATTAAGGTGATTTCATATGAAATAAAGTCAGAAAAAAGGTGCTACCACCAAATCCATAAAACTCAGTGTGGTATAGCACGAACAACAAAATATACAATAAGATACTGAAACTTATCAATCGAGAAGTAATAGCCATCGTGTAACATACGGGTAAAAAATTAGTTAGATCTCAAAGTTGGAACAATCTTGCTGTGGTTTTTGCCTGCCCTCTTTGTTCTTTCTACTTCGTTTGTTTTTCTTTTGATCATGTTTAGTTATTCATAGTTTGTCTCCCCAACTACAAGATTCTAATCATGTTATTTAAACTTATTTTCTGTGATTGTTGTGAGTTTATTTTTTTTTATGTTGATTGCGTTGTCATTTCCTGTATTTCTATTTATTGTTATGGGAAGAATCATCTCATGGTCCAAGCATGGCTCTTCAATAGATTTCATCACTCAAACTGTAGTATTACATGACACAGGAATAACTCATCCAAGAAATCTACACTGGATTTGCATATCAACATTCTAAAGAAGACCAAAGACAAGTGGGGTGGAATAATTGTTGTCAGTTACTCTGTATTTTGTGGAAACTACTTTTAGGCTTCTTGTCTTTAAAATAGAATTAAAAGCCCTTATATTCTGGGGTAAATATTTTAAGGGGATGATTCATTATTCATATTCACATATATTGCCTTGAACTTTTCATATTTGGACATTTTACCTCAATCCTTAAAAATTTACTTTTGAAAATTCATATTTTGTGCACGCAGTATTGCTTGTTTTGGCAATGTTAGAAGGCGTGTTTTATTTGGTATTAGAGCCATGTTAGCAAACAATAATTAAGGTAAAATTTTAAAAGTTAATTAAATTCATTTGATACTTAAAATCATCATCAACTTGTTTTGCTCCAAACTATTGGCATAGTGTATACGTTCCAGATGGATCCACTACAATAGCCATACTATTAAATTGTATCACTGATATAGTTTTAAAATTAAAAGCGAAGCGAAAAGTAACACTAACATTAAGAAGGTACAGAAGAAACTGTCTGTAGTTCATCTTTATTTAATTAATAAAGTTAAACATAGTGGAAATTCGATCTAGGTATTAGCACCTCGTTTCAGCATGGATATTCTTCCCAAAACATTAAAAACAAAAATCCATCTCCTTTGCAAGATATAAAAATTGAACATGAAGTTGAAAAATCATTTAAAAATCATCTGAAAAGTACGAGAAAGAATACAAGTAAAAGGATGAAATATAAGTCATACAATCTAGAGGAGTTACAAAATATGTTTGAAAGAGAGTAAAATCTAGAAGAATCAAACTAGATCATGGGCACAATAGTGGATAAAAAAGAAATAACATCTTATGATAATGAAGAGACAAATAATCCTCTCAATTAGAACAAGAAATATATTAAGAAATGAATCTAATTAAACTAAAGAATCTGGATGTTATTCCTTTAGAAAAAATAAGGAGAAAACTGCATAAAAATATGGAGAATGGATGGCTGAAAGTAACATCAACGAAATTGGTAAAAAACTTAACATCGACTCATTTGAATATGATTTAGTTAATATATAATTATGAAACCTACAGGGCTTGGTGAATCGTGTATAGGAAACTCATTGTATGACATCTAGACATGTTTCAACTAAACGAACGAGATTGAGAACCACTTCCTTTGCATAAATTAGACTTTCTGCAATTAGCCAAATAGCTTGCATCCTAGATGGAGCTTACAATAGAGAACAAATATCTAAACATTGGAAAAGAGGTGTAAATAGTGTTCTCAACTTAAATACCACATGGACTGTTAGAAATTTTCCTAACTATATCTAACATAATTCTTTTTAGACATTTTCTTTGCAAACCTTACTCATATGATTTTTGCGCACAGATGAAGCGATAGATACATTACTCAGCATGAAGGGTAAGTTGACAAAGGAAGAGATGAGACACCTCGATGATGCGAGGCGAGAGAAGCAAGTCAGGGAGCACATTATCCAGGAGGTTACGGTCTTCCTCCGGCATATTCTTCTTCTCGGTCTCACAAGTCTGGGCTCTCCAAACGTGTCCCTCCCCCAAAGTGTATGTCTTCTCCTCGTAACATGGTTATGGCCTTGGAATCTTAGACCGAGGGCCAAGTGCTGGAGCGAATGAAGGCTCCGATGTTCCCTGAGCAAGACGAGGGTACATCTCTTCATCCTGCTAAGTGGTGGACCTTCAAGCCTCCTGCCTACCAACAAGAGAAGGTCTCTACCATGAGTCGTGACTCCTCCCGGCTCTGCCAACCATCACTTATTCGAGGGGAAGAGTTCCTTTTTTTTCACCAACTATGAAGGGAAGGTGACGTTGCTTGAGGAGCTTGCTCAAAGGTGGGAGCTTGCTCAAAGCTCCAATTCCAAACAGGTGCCAAACACCCATGAGGATGCTTAAGTCTTCTTTATGGGCGTTCTTGGTATTTACAACTTGTTCTTTCCTGTGCGTTTGTCTTAACCATCTTATTTTTTTGGTTCTGTTCCGCCCTAATAAGAAGGCAATAGAATTACTTACAGAGAGGATCCAAGCTGAGGGGCACCGGAATCGGGAATCGGCACCAGCTAAAGGAATTGGAGCGAAGTATGAGGCCGAGAAGACACTAATGGAGAACCAGGCCTGCCAAGCCCAATTGGACGCTGCCGACGTCTCTTATGAGAAGGGAAAAGAGGCGATGATGGACCTAATAGCCCGAACTGCTCAAGAGTATGATGGGGGTCGATGGCTCTTCATGCCCAATTGGAAGGTCCTCCTCCAGTGGATCGACATGGCCAACATGAGGTATGTTAGTGCCTATCCCAAGAGGAAGGAGGAGATCTGTTCAACGGTTGCTCACTCTTACGCTGATGCTGTGCCCACCATTACCCTATCTTGCCCTGATTATGCTCAATAAGACCCTCTGTAGGATGATGTTGTGGAGACCCAAGCTGGTGGTGATGTTGATGACGATGATGATGATGATGATGCACAGGCTTAACTTCCCACGTTCTCCTTATTTCACTCTTCTCTAGCTCATTAGACTTCACTCTTGTAAGCAATTGGTTTTCGCCTGGGGCCTTTAAGCCAAGGTTGTGTGGACATCTTTTCGCTTTGATTTGTTTAGTTAGAACTTCTGCTCTTGTGCTATGGCTGTGCATGTCTGGCATTCCCTGTGGGGGTTCCTTTATTTTCTGCTATATCTTTACCTTACTTGCTGTTATTATGTATTGATATTATGCATTAAAGAACTTAGATTTGTTTGTTGGGCTAGGGTTACTCGCCCTTTGAGAGGGCTGGAGAGGCTTTGCCACTCCCTTGCTGAAAGAAGGGCTGCTAGCTAAGTGTAATAGTGCTGTAAATCCTTTCCTTAGCCCCTGGGACTGACGACATTGGTAATGAGACCAAGGCTCTACCTCCCATGGTCTATCATGACATCCATAGGTCCATCATGGCATAAAGTTTAGCCAAACTACTGTACTTGGCTAGATCCCCGCTTTAAAAGGGGTGGGTCGAGTTTGATTGCAAGACCGACATCCTTTTACTCTAATTGCCAATAACGACATTCATGGATTAAGTTCAGACACTAGCTGAGCGAGCTGATGCTTGGCTTAGCGTATCATTTAACCAAACTATCGTGCTTGGTTGGCCCTTAATTTAGGAGGGTAACATGAGTTCAGATGCAAGCCTGATGTCATGTCCTTCCCATTGCTATCCATGACATTCGTGGGTTAAGTTCGGACACCAGCTGAACAAGCTGATCCTTGCATCAGCATATCATTTAATCAAAGTATTGCGGTTGATTAGACCCCTTATTTGAGGGGGTAGGAAGAATCGGATGCAAGACCGACGTCTTATCACTACCATTGCCAACTTTGGCATTTTTTGGTTAAGTTCGGATGCCAGCCGAACAAGCTGATACTTGCATCAACGTATCATTTAACCAAACATTTACGCTTGGATAGAACCCTCATTTGAGGGGGTAGGACGTGTTCGTATGCAAGGCTAACATCCTATCATTCCCATTTCCAACTTTGGCATTCGTGGGTTAAGTTCGGACACCAGCCGAACGAGCTGATCTTTGCATCATCGTACCTTTCCATTTGGATTTGTCGTTGAGTTTTTATCATTTCGTTGGACCTATCGTCTCTCTCTAAGCCCCTATGCCCCCAAACTTGATGACAATAGACTACAAGAAGATTGAAGGGAATTACCATACATTAATATGCAGACCTGATAAAATCGGGGATCAACTAAACATACAGCTAGTGTGCTAAGGTGAAACAGGCCTTTCACTTACATTAGCACATGGCCACTTCCTACCCACATCATATGCGGTACCTCCAAAGGTTATCGAAGTGCCATGTCCTTGGTATCCTTTCCCCTTGAAGGGTTGAGAGACGAAACGTTCCAAGTCGTACTTCTTAGATGATCATATATGGTTCTTCCCAATTGGGTGTAAGCTTCCCTTGGATTGCCCCCTTTCTGGCGGCCTCTATTTTTTGATGACCGACCTATGATTCAGATCCACACATAGTTTATGCTCCATGACGTCAGGAGCTATGCTTTGCATTTCAGAAGGATCAAACGCACACACATCCCTATGTTGCTCCAAGAGTTCAACGATTCCATCCGTTATCATGCGATCGAGCTCCTCGCCGATTTGAACAATTTGCTTCGGGTAAGTGGGGTCTAAGGTACAGATACCACCTGAGAGGAGGGTTTCGGGTGAGGCCTTCCATGCTTCTCTATCGAGGCCAAAAGTACTACCATTTCTTCTATGCTAGACTTTTTTCTGATCTTGTGTGGTTGAGATGTCTCACCTGTGAGGGGCTCTTCCTTTCTTCCTAGGGATTTCAAACTCATACAGTAGCATTTTATTGCCATTTTTTGGGCACTATATAATTTTCTCACCTTTCCATTGTCCAATTCAAACAGTATGAGCAGAAGGTAAGGTGTCACCACGGCTTTGCTGGCATTAAGGGTTGGTCCTTCCCGATGACATTGTATGCCATAGGGATGTCCATCACTAGAGAGTTTGTTTCTATGATTTGTAAGTTATCCTTTTCGCCCACTTGGACAGGTAGTCTTTTGGTTCCAAGGGGATACTTGGCTTGTCCCCCGAACCCTACAATAGGAGTCTTAGCAACTTCCAAGTCTTTCTCATTGTACTGTAACCTGTTCAGGCACTCCAGAGTGATGGTATCAACCGAACTTCCCGTGTAACGAGTATACGGTGAACCATGGCAGTCGCTATCTTGAGTTGTATCACCAAAGCATCATTGTGAGGGGTTTGTAAAGGGCGCATGTCCTCGGGACCAAAAGTCATAGTTGGTCCCACAAGTGGTTTTAATTCCACGGTGGCCATGACTTGGTTGATCTTTCGAATATGAGCTTTTTGGTATCCTGTGCTTAACTCCTTACCATCGATCCCTCCAATGATGGCGGCTATGATCTCTATTTTACAATCAATATCATTATCTTTCTTTCATCTGGGTTGCAGTGATTGCGATCCCCACCTCCTCCTCTTTTTAAGAAGTGATTGAACTGCCCTTGATCGGCCAACTCATGGAGGGCTTTCTTGAGTTCACAACACTCAAAGGTAGTATGCCCATGATCCTCATTGTACTTGCAGTACTTATTCTTATTCCTAAATTTCACTGGAGTGTCAATGGGCTTTAGGCGCCTTAGCATGGGGTTGTTGTTAATCTCCATGATAATGTTCTGAGGAATAGTGTGGAAACACCTGATACTTTTGTCATCCTTTCTGGGACACTTGTCTGCAGGGGAGCTCTTAACCTCCCCTCCTCTTTTCCAATTGTCTGGTCGGACAAAGTCATCCCTAGCACATATCTCCGTATCCTGTATGAAATATTGGGCACTCTTGAGGGCTCTTTCCAATGTTGTCACCTTACTCTCAGTAAGGGAAAACTCGAACCTTCTAGGGAGCAGTAGGTTGAGGAAAGTCGAGTAAGCTACCCCTTCCTGCAAGTTCAGGATTAGATTAGCTTCACGGTTGAACATCATCACATACTCCTTCAAGTCTTCTCCTATGGCTTGCCGAATCTTGGTAAGATGAATGCTAGTCTTTCGCTCTCTTTTTCTCTCTATGCAGTGAGCACTAAACAACTCAGCTAACTGAAGAAATGAGGTAATGCTCCCATCGAGGAGTCTATTGAACCATTTTTGCGCGATCCCTTTCAATATGGTAGGGAAGTAACGATAGTAAGTTCCGTCATCGATATCTTAGATGTACATCTATGCTCTATAGACATACAGATGATTGTCAGAGTTGGTAGTTCTATCAAAGGAATTGATTGCTGGGATCAAGGCCTTCTTAGGGTGTGATGCCTCTATAATTGCCCTACTGAAGGGTGTTGAGAAAGAGGGCAAGTGTCCTTTCTCTGAGGAGGCCCCCAATTAAAAGCACAGGTGGCCAAGGATGGTCTAGCTCAATGGCCGAAGACAACCCATGATGCCTGGATGATACTCTTACTTCTGCCCCCTCTTGGTGCCGGCCATTCGGAGGGGGGACGGATGCTTCGGGATATTCGAGTCCTTGTCAAGGTTCTTCCTGTAGACCTAAATGACAAAGGAATGCTTTCCTTGGAGCCTCCTGCTTTCGAATAATGAGAATAAGAGGATTCCTCTTATTCCTCATACCATTCGCCCCAGCTCTTGGATACGTAGGGAGTCGTGATAGAACGGGAGGGAGCGATGCTATTTTGAGCTATCCATAGGGCCTGCTTAGGTTGGATAATTTTCCTAGCATCCCTACCTTACAAGGCATTTACATCCCTTTGAGGGTATCAGCTCCGAGCTTGCTAGTATGGAGGGGTGTATCCCAGTGTTAGTTCGTATTCAAACCCCCGAATAGGCTCGGGCTAACTCTTAGTTGCCTTGATCTTCTTGCACACCCCACGGATCACTACCTCTTGACTTGTTTTAGCACCTCCCTTAATTGTTCCGTTGTGACAAACTTCTAAGTGAAAGGGCAATCCACCGAATTGTTTTAGGTGCTTTGTGCCAGGGAGGCACCGCCCCCTTTGGGGGTCCTCTGCTACCACACGCTTGCCTTTGTCTCGCTGCTTTGATGTTTTTGGTCGAGTGTCAACCATCTTGCCAATGCGTCCCCATAGACGACACCAATCTATTTCGAAAAAAACTTACTTGATTGGTGTGACGTCCGGACTTAAGTGTGACTGACGTATCAATCAATCATATGCACTAATGTGTCCTCCCTCTGATGACCTGCTTGAAGATCGACCTCAGGTGTTTTTCCCGAGAAAGGCCCCTTTGATGCTCAAGTTAGTCTCAAGAAGAGTTTGGTAAGCAAATATAGAGAGGAGAGAGAGAGAGAGAGAGAGAGAGAGAGAGAGAGAGAGAGAGATCAAGAGAGAGAGAGATCAAGAGAGAGAGAGAGAGAGTTGGTGAGAATGGCAAGTTATCCAAAGTAAAAAGTACAAAGTGAAAAATGAAGTCCCCCCAAGTGGGAAATGTTAAGGCTTTTATAGTCTTGAGGTTGGCACTCAGGGGTACGAGAGTAATTTCTCCATTAATAACGTTAAATTACCATTATGTCCCTCAAAACCTCCTCCTATCAACATGAGGTCAACTATGACTCCATGTTGAGTCGGTCGGCGCCACATATTGCCTTCTTATTGGACGGGTCATGATATATCCCAATCAAGCATTTTTTCATCTCAGATCCTCTAAGATATAAAAGGTTTATATTTTGCTTTTGAATTGAAAGTAGAAAGTTCATTAACATCAGCCAAGATTCTAGGGTCGAACAGATAAGAAGCTCCTTTCTAATAGCAAATTCCACTTGATCAACTTCACTGACATCAGTACCACCAACTTTGGAAGTAGGCCCCAAATCGTAAAAAATTGCTCAAGAGTGGTCGAAGCAGATCGTATGTTACTAGCTAATATAGGTGTTTAAGAGAAGTGCCAAACTGAACTATAAGTCGCCATATCAAACCATTTATTAAGTTAACCGAACCAGCCTCAAAATCTAGTTAGGTAAATCAAAAGGTCGATAACCTTTCTGATTGTCGAAAGTTTGAAATCGCTGGTCAATCAAACTGAAGCACAAAATGTTCATGATTGTGGTCTCTTTTTTGTTTTTTTCCTTTTTTTGGCCGGGATCTAAATACCATTCTTCAAGTTACACGTACTAGACAACTGTTATAATTAACTAGTGTTGACTAATGCTATGCACGGTGCTTGATGAAGTAGACCTTTAAAACATCTATTGAAAAAACATAACTTAAAAAACATACATATGAAGATAAGTAGAAATGCATATTTGATCTTTATAACTTATAAGACATAAGACGATAAGTAGCTAGTGAAAAAAGCAAAAAGCTATCAACTGAATGTAGTACAACAGAGATTATTAGTGTAGAAAACAAATGATGGTAATGTATATGAAGATAAAGATCATGGTAAATGACATGATGATAAGCTAATGAGTAGAGCAGGACGGCGAAGACTCCTCTTCCTCTTCTTGTACTTGTATAGAAAATATTTTTGTTAGTAATCATTTTATTGCTAACATTGATATAAACAAAGTTTATGTGCATGTATTTTACCTGGTGTACTTGGAACTAGTATTGTTCAAGTGGAAAACTTCTTACTCTTAGTCAACCTGATGTAAAAAGAGTGATACACATT
>NCQV01066210.1:6545-19564 GCA_002740545.1 Lophocereus schottii
CAATATAAATTCCGTTATGTCCCCTCAAAAGAATAGCCTTTTAGAAGTATCTTGGTAATCTTAGATAGGTTAGATTTTGATTTTTAGAGTGGTTATAATTTTAGATTTGAGTTATATTCTATTTTATTAGTTAGTTGCCGGTTTGTTAGAAATTAGGCGAAAAATAGTTGTTTTTTTTCAGTTTTTATTCATTTCTAGGGTGTATATAGTGTCCTAATCTACCCCTATTTAATTTTGTAATTTTTGGGACTTACTTGACAATTTTTCAGAATTATTTCGTGAAATTGATATGTGCAGGTTTTGAATTCATTAAATCTAGAATTTTCATTTTTAATATTTATTTCATGTTTATTAGGTTTTGTTGAGTCTCGAAAATTATGTCCTTAAATTGGGGTAATTTGGTTGATTAATTTCGTATTTATATTAATGCATTTTATTTTATTTTTAATTTCAGATTTTATTTTCTGTTTTAATATTCTATGGTAATTTTCTAATTTAATTTTTCTGAGATTAATTGGATACAATTCTGGAGTTATAAGTTTATAAACTTGAAGAATATTAGTTTAAGTTACTGTTTGTCATTTTTAATATTTATTTTCTGTTTATTATTTTCTGTTTTGATTTTGTGTTGAAGATTAAGTTATTATTCTATTTTTATTTTTCTAGATTATTTAGGACAGTTATTTACTGTTTTATTTTCAGAATTAAATCCATAATATTTAGGAGTAATATTGGGTATTCTCCTAGATTTTTATTAATTAAACTTGATTTAATTTAGAATTACAAAGAGGAGGAACAATAAATTAGATTAGTAAAGTTATTTAGGATTAAATTAGCGTTTTAATATAATCTTTCATCGTGGATCAATCTCTACTTTCCTATGCTATAAATATTATTTATAAGTCGAAGTAGTGATTAAATTTGCAGCTCCATAACAAGCTTTACAGATTTTGGCACCATTGCCGGAAAAAGAAAATAAATTGCTAGTTACTTCTTTTTAATTTTACTATTTTTATTGTTTTGTTTTAACTCTAGTATTTAATTTTTGTACATTGCCCATAGTGTACGAGATTAAGGAGTGGTAAGAAAATTGGAGAGGACAAGGAACAAGTATTGAAAGCTGAAAACAAAGAGAGTCAGCCTAACCCAGTAAGTTTTAGGGTTAAAGAGGTATGTATGTCTACTCTTCGTGAACTTACTACTCCTAACTTAGAAACCCAACCAATGTCCATTACCTATGCTGTATTAGATAAGGCCTTGAAACTAAACTCTGGATTTATCAACTTATTACCTAAGTTTCATCGATTAGCTGGAGAGGACCGATACCGACATATTAGTGAATTTCTTATTACTTACTCTGCCATGGTGCCTGAGGGAATTCCAGAGGACCCAATTAGATTGAGGGTCTTTCCCTTTTCTTTGCTTGGTAATGCTAAGGATTGGTTGTATTACATGCCTACTGGATCTTTCTCTACATGAATTGCATTGCATAAATCATTTTTAGAGAAGTTTTTTCCAGCATCCCGTATTGGATCTATTAGGAAAAATATATGTGGAATCAAACAAATGAATGGGGAAACTTTTTGTGAGTATTGGGAAAGATTTAATAAATTGTGTGCTAGTTGTTCCCAGTATCAAATAACTGAACAACTATTGATTTAATATTTTTTTGAGGGTTTACTTCTTATGGATCGTAATATGGTTGATACTGCTAGTAGGGGGCTTTGGTTAATAAAACTCCAGCTGATGCTAGAAATTTATTTAATCGAATGGCCCAAAATACTCAGCAGTTTGGCGCTAGGGAGTCACAAGTAAAAAGAGTCAATGAAATTGGTTCTAGTTCATCTGTAGAGAGTCAATTATCTCATATTACTGCTATGTTAAATAAGATTGTTACTGGGGGGATCCAAAAAGCAGTCATATGTGGCATATGTTGTCTAGAAGGGCATCCTACTGATCCATGTCCTACACTGTAAGAGGGTAATGTTAATGCTGTCTATTCTAACCAAGGTCGAAGGAGGTATGATCCCTATTCTAACACTTATAATGAAGGATGGAGAGACCACCCTAACCTTAGGTATGGCCCTAAGACTAATCTCCCTGATTTTGACCAACCCTCTCGATAACCCTCTAGTCAAGACAGGACCAACTTCTTACTAGAACAAGTCCTTGAGAAGATGGATGATAGGTTCCAGAGTATGGGAACCACTCTTAAGCAAGTTCAAGAGAGAAAAACAGTGACTGATACCATAGCTAGCAACTTGCAGGCTCAATTGCAAAATAGGTTACCATCTCAACCTTATCCTAACTCGAAGGAGAATGTTAGTGCCATGACACTTAGGAGTGGGAAAGAGTTAAAGGAACCTATGAAGAATAGAGAGTTAGAACCTGAGTTAGAGGTAAAAGGGACTGAACCAAAATTAGACACAGAATTTAATCAAACTACTAAAGAAATAGGGGAGAAGAAAAGGGAACCTAATGAACCAATTCCACTTTTCCCTAGTAGATTTAGAAGCACTGCGTCTAAGGTAAATGAGGCTAACCAAGAGCTTTTAGAGGCCTTTAGGAAGGTAGAGATTAATATACCTCTCCTTGATGCCATTAAACAAGTGTCTCGTTATGCTAAGTTGTTGAAAGAATTGTGCACTACCAAAAGGAAATTAACAGGAAATGAAAAGATAATGTGTTAGCTATTTTTCAAAGGAAACTTCCCCCTAAGTGGAATAACCCTAGTGTGTTTTCTGTTCCTTGCAAAATAGGAAACCTTTGCTTTGATAAAGCTATGCTTCATTTGGGTGCCTCTATTAATGTTATGCTTAGGTCAGTTTATGACAAACTGAACCTAGGAGAATTAAAGAAAACTGGCATAGTGATTCAATTAGCTGATAGGCACAATACTTACGCAGATGGAGTGTTAGAGGATGTCTTGGTTCAAGTGAATGAACTTGTGTTTCCTGCTGACTTTTATGTGATGAAAATCGGTGATGCATGTCATGATATTCCCATCTTTCTTGGCAGGCCCTTTTTGAAAACCACTAGAACCAAAATTGATGTGCATGAAGGAGCATTAACCATAGAATTTGATAGTGACGTGATAAAGTTTAACATTTTTGATGCCATGAGATTTCCTACTGATGTGAATTACGTATATGCACTTGATGTTTTTGATGAATTGTCTCAAGATCTGTATGACCTGTCTCATGAGGATGAGTTGTTTACTGTACTTACTAAGAGTGTTGATCATGTTGAGTTTTAAAAGGTGCCATATCAGGTCAATGATAATCTAGATGATGTGATAAAGTTTTTGTTTCACCTGCAAGCGCATAATGGACTTAACAAGTTTGAATTACTAGAAAATCATGCTAAGTTACTTCCCTTTAGCATTTCACCTCCTAAAGTGGAATTAAAGCCTTTACCTGAGAATTTGAAATATGCTTATTTAGGGGATAATGAGACTTTGCTTGTAATCATCTCTAGTGCACTTACCTTGGACCAAGAGGAAAAACTTATTAAAGTGCTTAGAGAACATAGTGAAGCTATAGGGTGGACTATAGCAGACCTTAAGGGACTTAGCCCTACTTTATGCTCACATAAGATCACTTTAGAAAAAGATGCTAAGCCTAAAAATGACCCTCAGAGGAGACTTAATCCACCTATAATGGAGGTAGTCTCTAAAAAGATTCTTAAGTGGTTAGATGTTGGGGGTGATCGACCCCATTACTGATTCTGAGTGGGTTAGTCCTATCCATGTGGTTCCTAAAAAGGGGGGGATGACAGTAGTACAAAACAGTGAAGGTGAGTTGATACCCACTAGAGTCCAGAGTGGATGGAGAGCGTGCATTGACTATAGGAAGCTTAACAAGGCCACTAAGAAGGACCATTTCCCATTGCCTTTTATGGACCAGACGTTGGAGGGATTACCTGGGAGGTCACATTATTGCTTTTTAGATGGCTATTCAAATTATATTCAGGTCCCTATAGCTCCTGCTGATCAGGAAAAGACTACCTTTACTTGCCCTTCTGGCACTTATGCTTTTAGGCGTATGCCTTTTGGTTTATTTAATGCACTTGCTACATTTCAAAGATGTATGATGAGTATCTTTTCTGATTTTATCACCAAAATTAAGGAAGTTTTCATGGATGATTTTACTATACATGGTGATTCATTTGATGAGTGCTTGCATCATCTTACTCTTGTGCTTAGGCGTTGCATTGAGACCAATTTGGTTTTGAATTTTGAAAAGTGTCATTTCATGCTGGAGCATGGGGTAGTACTTGGACATGTAGTGTTATCGAGGGGATTAGAGGTAGATAAAGCTAAGGTTGACATCATTTAGCCCTTACCTTATCCCAGATGCGTCAAAGATGTGAGATCATTCTTAGGGCATGTAGGGTTCTGTAGGAGGTTTATCAAAGATTTTTCTAAGATTGCTTCTCCTTTATGTGTCTTGCTTGTAAAAGATGCCTCATTTGATTTTAATGATGATTGTATGAGGGCTTTTGATCAGTTGAAGTTAACATTGACTTCTCCTCCTATTGTGCAACCCCTAAATTGAGCCTTACCTTTTAAGTTAATGTGTGATGCTAGTGATAAGACAGTGGGGGCAGTTCTAGGTCAAAGAGTTGGGAAAGTACCTCATGTAATTTACTATGCTTCTAGAACTCTTGATCATGCACAGTGTAACTACACCACTACAGAAAAGGAGATGTATGCTGTTGTTTTTGCTCTTGAAAAGTTCCGTCCTTATTTATTAGGTGTTAAAGTTACTGTTTACTCTGATCATTCTGCTCTTAAACACTTGTTAAAAAAGAAAGATTCCAAGCCCAGGTTGATTAGATGGATGTTATTACTGTAGGAATTTCAACTGGAAATTAATGATAAACCTGAAGCTAAGAATTTAGTTGTTGAACATCTGAATAGACTAGAAACAAAGGAGATTGGTAGCCCTTTTACTGATTGTTTTCCTGATGAGACTCTGTATGCTATTACTAGTAGGTTGCCTTGGTATGCTGATATTGTAAACTATATAGTCACCAAAACTTTTCTCATTGAGTTGACTAGAGCTGAAAAAGAAAAGATCAGAGCTCAATCCAAATATTATGTTTGGGATGAGCCATATTTGTGGAAATTTTGTGGTGACCAAATAATAAGGCGTTGTATTGATGACAGTGAAATTCATTCTATTCTAACCTTCTGTCATTCTTTAGAAAGTGGGGGACATTTTGGACCCAAAAGAACATCACATAAAGTGCTTGAGTGTGGATTTTATTAGCCCACTATTTCTTGAGATGCTTACGATTTTTGTAAAAGATGTGAAGTGTGCCAAAAGACTGGAAACTTGTCAAGAAGGAATCAAATGCCCTTATATAATGTTTATGTCTTTGAAATTTTTAATGTATGGGATATTGATTTCAAGGAACCCTTTCCCCCTTCTTTTGGATATACCTATATTCTTGTGCTTGTTGACTATGTATCCAAATGGATAGAAGTTGTAGATACTAGGGCTGATGATGCTAAGATTGTGGTGAAACATGTTAAATCTCTCATTCTGCATAGATATGGAGTGCCAAGAGCAATCATCAGTGATAGGGGGACTCATTTTCGTAATAGAACTTTAGGTGCCTTGTTAGCTAAATATCATATAACTCATAAGGTATCTACTAGTTATCACCCCCAAACAAATGGCCAAGCTGAAATCTCTAATAAAGAAATTAAGGGCATACTTGAAAAAGTAGTTAGGCTAGACAAGAAAGATTGGAGTCTTAGGTTAGACGAGGCTCTTTGGGCTTATAGGACTGCATACAAGACTCCTATTGGTATGTCACCTTACAGGTTAGTCTTTGGGAAGCCATGTCATCTCCCTGTTGAGATAGAACACAAGTCTTATTGGGCTGTGAAGTAATGTAATCTTGACTATGAGTTAGCAGGAAGAGAGCATAAATTGCAATTGCAGGAACTAGAAGAGATTCGCTTGAAAGCCTATGACAATTTAGTCATTTACAAAGGTAATGCCAAAGTATTTCGTGATGCCAAACTTGTCAGAAAGGAATTTCAGGTAGGTGAGAAAGTATTATTATTCAATTCAAAACTGGGACTCTTTCCTGGTAAGTTAGACTCTAAATGGTTAGGACCTTTTATGGTAGTAAAGACTTATCCACATGGTGCTGTTGAGATTAAATCCTTTGCTACTAATAAGATTTTCAAAGTGAATGGTCACAGGTTAAAACATTTCTATGAAGGAGATCAGGTATGTTTAGTGGAAGAGATCCAACTTGAGGATCCATGAGCCCGCTGGAGTCGGGCTAACGACTGTAAACAAAAGTGCTCGTTGGGAGGCAACCCAACGCTTTCAGGGAAGTTCCTATTTACTTCTGTTTTTGTTTTCACTATTTCTTTCTTTTTGCATGCATTAAGGACAATGCATGAATTAAGTGTGGGGGGGTGCATCCTGCATTTAATTCCTGCAGTTTTTATTCTTTAAAAAAAAGAAAATTGAAATTTTTTTTTATAAATAATGCATGATATGAGTTTATGCTAGGCTTGCTTATTTAGAAAATTTTTATTTTATTTGCTATTTTTTTAGTTTCTTCTTTTATGAGTGAAGACTTCTAAGCTAGCCAACTGTCTTTCAGAGAAGTTTGAATTGATCCTTATATATCTCTTTAATGAGTAATTATCGTGATTATCCATCTTATATTATCATGTTATACAGTCGTACAAAGGAAATAAAATGACCTATCCAATATCCAAGACTATTGAATTAGTAGAATAACTCAAAAAAAAAGGGAGAGTCAAAGTTGGGAACGATAGGTACCCCTTTGGGGTATGCGCTACTGGGTGCTACCCTTTGAGGTAATATTGCCACTGGAAAGCTTGCATCCCATACTAGTTAGTCAAGAAAATAAATAAAAGTAATGATAAAAATGCAATGTTTGCTCTTGCACCTTTATTCAGGTGAGTGTGAGACAGGCAGTGTTTAATTTTTAAGACTCTATATGAGCTTCGAATATGTGAGAAAGTGGAGTTTGAAGGGGGGGAAGAAGAAGAAGAAAAATAAATACAAGGCAAATTTCGAATCAATTCAATGAGTTATTCTATCTAGTTCAATTGTCTATGTAGCCATACCGTACCTCAATTTTTCTATCATAAATTTTTTTTAGACCTCTTGATCAGTATAGGCATATCTAAAAGAGATGGATAGTTATTGATCTTGTTATTTCATTAAGGGAATGTTGTGAGGATGATGAGGAAATTCTTTGATGGTAGTTGGATGTCTAGTTGTTATTCACTTATTGGTGGAAGAACTAATTAATTTTCAATAAAACCGTTTTTAAAGCAAGCTAAGACCTAGTATGAATATCATATTTATGCATGACTTTATAACAAAAAAAAGGATCAGTTTTTTTTTTTTTAAGTCGAGTCTAAAATTTCTTTGCACGAGGACGTCCAAAGTCTAAGTGTGGGAGAATTTGTTAAGCCAAAAATCATAAATTATTTTAATAAATATTTTGATTATATTTATACATTATTGCATCTAATTTACATATCTTACATATTTTCTAGGTTAGGCATTGTTAAAATAAAAAGGAGAAGATAGGTCGTCAAAGCTCGGGTTTTATACGCTTGGGTATAAAGACCATCTAAAAAAAATAATTATGGAAGATATCGTTTCCATAATTATTTAATTTGGGCTAGGGTTTCAAAAATTTGAAGAGAGTCAGAAGTCTTGAGGGAGACGAAGCCTAAGGAAGAAAGGAGAAGAAAACTCTAAGCAACCCTAACCCACTTAAATAACCCCACACGGCTACCGCCCTTTTACAGAACACATCCCTACCTTCATCCAAAACCAATCACACGGCCTCCACCCCGCAGATCACGCATCCCTCCATCGCCTTCTTCCTCTTTCCCCCTCACCATCATCACGCCCTGCTCCTTCTTCTTCTTCTTCTTCTATAAGCATGACCTCCATCAATCTCCATCACCATCTTGATCATCACACCGGCTATAGCTCCAATCTTCTGCTTATTCCTCCACGCAACAAGCCCTCACATCTTGCTTGTTCCATTCCCGACCCAACAGACCTCACGCAGCCCTCTTACCATCACAACCCACGGCTTCCAAAGCCAAAGTAAAGTTTTTTTTTATTCATGTTATTTTATTTTTAGAGTATTTTATTTTGTTAGTTAATTATGGAACATGAATTATTTGGATGAATGTTGTGATGTTAATTTTAATATGAGTGAGTAGTTTTTTATACTTAGTACTATCTACTTGAAACCATGCTAAATTGATTATTTTGAAAGAACATTCATGCTTTATTATCTAGTTGGTTTGTATTCATGATTCTATAGTGATTAGTATTTATTGTTTATGAAAATTGTCTTAAATTAATTAGAATGCATGCTAGTTCGTTTAATACAAATTGATATGATAGTTTAAGAGGTTTTAATATGTAAAAGTTATTATCTTTTAAGCATTAGTATCAGCCTAATTAATTATGGATGGCTCAAACCCGTCTCTTATATTTAGGTAATCGCTATGGATCTTTGTTAAATCGGTTTGCTGGTAAATTGTTTATAAAGCGTTAGATGATGTTTTTCTAGTACGTAATGCTCTAGTTTGATTAAATTCTTGTGCTGATGTAAGGGTTATCAAATTAGTAAGGTTTATAAGGTTTATATTAGGGCGTGACCTAATTAAACTATAATATAAGGAAAAAACAGGGAAGATCCGCTGGTGGGTATCTTCTACAGTTTAACTTATGAATGAAATTAACTTGTCTGTTAATGACGAATATTAATTTGCATGGTGGATATGGATTCTCCTAAGTATTCTTCATAAATTTGACAACTTTTGATAATTATTTGTTGCTTTTAGTTAATTTGATTAGTTTGCTAATTTGTATTCTATGATTATTAGTTTCAATATAAATTCCGTTACACCCCCCTGCCAAAAGAATAGTCTTTTAGGAGTGTCTTGGTAATCTTAGATAGGTNNGATTTTGATTTTTAGAGTGGTTATAATTTTAGATTTGTGTTATATTCTGTTTTATGATTTAGTTGCCGGTTTATTAGAAATTAGGCTAAAAATAGTTGTCTTTGTTTTTTTAGTTTTTATTCATTCCTAAGGTTTATATAGCATCCTAATTTGCCCCTATTTAATTTCATAAGTTTTGGGAATTACTTGATAATGTTTCAGAATTCTTTCGTGAAATTGATATGTGCCGGTTTTAAATTCATTAAATCTGGAAATTTCATTTGTAATATTTATTTCACGCTTATTAGGTGTTGTTGAGTTCAAAAAATTCTGTCTTTGAATTAGAATAATTTTGTTGATTAATTTTGTATTTTTATTAATGCAGTTTATTTTATTTTTAATTTTAGATTTCATTTTCTGTTTTAATATTATGTGGTAATTTTCTGACTTAATTTTTCTAAGATTAATTGGATACAATTCTAGAGTTGTAAGCTTATAAACTTGAAGAATATTAGTTTAAGTTACTGTTTGTCATTTGTAATATTTATTTTCTGTTTTGATTTTTAGTTGAAGATTAAGTTATTATTTTGCTTTTATTTTTCTAGATTATTTAGGATAGTTACTTACTATTTTATTTCCAGAATTAAATCTAGAATATTTAGGAATAATATTGGTATTATTCCAGATTTTTATTAATTAAATTTGATTTAATTTAGAATTACGAAGAGGAGGAACAATAAATTAGATTAGTAAAGTTGTTTCGGATTAAATTAGCGTTTTGATATAATATTTCCTCGTGGATCGATCCCTACTTTCCTATGCTATAAATATTATTTATAAGTCGAAGTAGTGGTTAAATTTGTAGCTCAATGACAAACTTTACATGCTCACCAATAAATCCCTCCACCCTCTCTCCCCATAACCCATCCATCAATCCCTCTCTCTCTACCAAGAACCCGGTTTCCCTCTCTTTCTTTAAACTCCTTTAAAACCCTAACTTCAAATCCCCTCAAATCCTCAATGGCAAGAACTCGTGGTGGTCCAGCATCCTCCAAGCACAAGACTTCTCACCCAAGATCGCCACGAGACCAACTATCAAGAAAAAGGGGTAGACTTGGGTTGAGTTATGAGGGAACATCACTGGCACCGTCATCACCATAAACGATCTTGATTGGTATGGAAAACCCTCCGTCACTTTCTTTTTTCGATTACTCCCCCATTTTTGAGTTCTTGAAGAGCTTGGACTTAAGATCAGTAGACTTGAAACCTGATATGGTGCCTTTGGTACACCTAATTACGGGTTGGGAGATTGTGGTGTATGACCCAGTTGTGGCCAAGTCTAGATTAAGGGGGAACAAGTGTCTGAACTAGTTGAAAAGTCTAATGAACCAAAGAAGAAGAGAATTAGAAAAAACATGATACTTGCTGAGAAATATGAGCATTTCCTCTAGAAATCTGTGGTTTAGGGGAAGGTAGTTAAGGTCGCATACTTTTAGGAATAGGGGCTAGAGGTGTTCTTAGATAAGTTGGAAGCTCGAGGATGATTAGACCTATTCAGGGATACTAAGAGAGGTTGTTCGGTTCCAAACTTGGCTGAGTTCTATGCGAACTATGTCGTCATCAATAGAGTGGTAACAAGCACAGTTAATGATCATGACCTATGGTTTGATGCTAAGAAGTTAGGTGAGTTACTTGGGGTGTCCTCCAAAGGTTTTGATATATATGTCCAAAAGGACAAGAGCATCTTAGGTGAAGAACGGTTGTTGGAATTGACCTAGAAGCTAGCCCAAAAACCCCATTTAACTGTGTCCCGGTCTATGAGAAAGGGGGAGCCCAGTGCATCTCCATGGGGACCCCCGATGTTTTTTGAGAAGAAGAAAGATAGAACCCTAAAATACTATAGAGTGCTGAACAAAATAATGGTCAAGAACTAGTGCCCTCTGCCTAGAATAGACAACCTCTTTGACCAGTTAAGAGGCGCGGGGACTTTTCCATGGTAGACCTTCATTCGGGGCACCGCCAACTTCGAATTAAGGATGAAGATATACCCAAGACTCCCTTCCTTACTCGGTATGGACATTTTGAGTTCGTAGTAATGCCTCTTGGCCTCACTAATGCCCCGACAGTGTTCATAGACGTCATGAACGAAGTTTTCAAATCCTACCTAGATGAATTTGTGGTGATATTCATAGACGATATACTGATCTACTTGAGGGCTCTAGAGGAGCATAACCACCATCTGGGGACAACTTTGGAGGTATTGAGGACGAATGTGTTGTATGCCAAATTGTCAAAGTGTGAATTTTGGTTGGGTAGTATCATAGATTTGTCTAGAACTTCTCGAAGATCGCCACCCCGGTCACCAATTTGACTAAGAAGGTTGTTAACGATGAATGAACAAAATAGTGCAAGGAAGCATTCTAGGAGCTTAAGAAAAGAATGATGACTGCACCAATAATGGCCTTACGCACCACCGATAAGGATTTTATGGTATATAGCAATACATCTAGGAGTGGGTTGGGATTTGTGCTAATACAAAAGGATTGCGTTATAGCCTATGCTTTTCGGTAACTAAAGACTCATGAATGGAACTACCCGACTTATGACCTAGAGTTAGCAGCCATTGTGTTTGCACTTAAGATGTGAAGGCACTGCCTGTACAGGGTATATTGTGAGGTTTTCAAGGATCACCAGAGCTTGAAATACCTCTTCTTACAAAAGGCTCTGAATTTGAGCTAGACAAGGTGGTTGGAGTTCCTAAAGGACTATGACGTCCATTTCTAGTACCATCTGGAAAAAGTTAACGTAGTGGCAGATGCGTTGAGTCGCAGATCGTACCCAACACTAAATTGCTTGTTGTCACCCCCAAATGAGCTGTGTGAGGAATTTCGGATGTCCCGAAGGCCAACACTATGCTTTGCGTCTTGGAGGTACAGCCGACACTCATAGAGGAGATTCGAGTAGCACAGGCTACAGACCCTCAACTGGAAAGGATCAGGGAAGAAATATTGGTAGAGAAAGCTCCCGGGTTCGAAATCCATTAGGATAGCACCGTACGATTCCATAATCGGGTGTGTGTTTCTGCAGTAGAAGCACTTAAGAAGAAAATCCTAGATGAGGGCCACAATACTCCACACTCTATGCACCCTGGGGGAAATAAGCTATATAAGGACCTAAAGCAGACATTTTGGTGGAGTAACATGAAATAAAAAGTGGCTGAGTATGTGGTACAGTCCCTAACCTGTAAGAGAGTGAAAATCGAGCACCAAAAACCAGCGGGACTTTTACAAACCCTGGATATCCATTAGTGGAAATGGGACTCGATATCCATGGATTTTGTGGTGGGCTTACCATTCACTCAATGAAAGAAAAACACAATTTGGGTCATAGTGGATAGACTCACAAAAATAGCACTTTTTATAGCCATGAGAGATACTTAGACTCTGGATCAGTTAGCCCGAGCATGCATCGAGGAGATTGTATGATTACACGAGGTATCCAGCTCCATAGTGTCGGATCGAGACACCAGATTCTAGTCAGATTTCTGGCAGAAACTACGCTTTAGTATTGCATTTTACCCAGCAACGGACGGGCAAACTGAACGCACTATTTAGACATATGCTGAGGGCTTACGCCCGGGACTTTAAGAAAGCATGGGATGAATAATTAGTGCTGATCGAGTTTTCCTACAACAACAGTCACCACACAAGTATTGGAATGGCCCCATATGAGGCATTGTATGGGAGAAGGTGCAGAACTCTACTCTGTTGGTAGGAGATCCAAATCACCACAGATAATATAAGAGTTATCCAAGAACGAATGAGAGCCGTTAGAAGAGCTACACTGATCAAAAGCGTAGCCCCTTCAATTCCGAGTTCGAGATCAAGTGTTCCTTTGAGTTTCCCTAACCAAGGGAGTTGCAAGGTTTGGAATGGCAGAAAAACTCAGCCCGAGGTATATCAGGGCATACCCAGTCATATAGAGGGTTGGGGACGTGGCATATCAATCGGAGTTACCGCCTGAACTTCCAAGAGTACACAAT
>NCQV01066214.1:26349-39811 GCA_002740545.1 Lophocereus schottii
TACAATGTGATGAACAGGTCAAAAGTGATAAAATCTAGCATGTATAATATGGTTCATGCGTTTGTCTTATGTAATATATAGGCTTTTATTTAGAGTGGAAGCATACATGATATTACTGGTCATCAGGTTCTGTTTCTGAGTCTGGAGTGAAAATTATTATAGGATAGATGCTGATTTTTGATGTTATCATAAAACGACATATACCTAGTATTAAAAAAGCAAAATTTTTTTTGTTGAATAATCCCTCAAGATCTAATATTACAAAAGTAGTTTGAACTTTTGCACTGAATTTCTTCATTATGTACCCAGGGGTGATCTAGCCTTTGGATGGTCCTTTTACCTCTAGAAGGAAAACCACAATAATTAATTTTATTTATGGGGATGTGGTTGGCATTTGGGTATGTTGACTTAGGTGACATATAAGTTGTGAGTTGCAGTTGTGTTACATGGCACATAGGTTTGTAGGAATGTAGCGTTAAGTTGGGCTTGTGATAATTTGTAAAATACGTAGGCTTGTGAACAAATGAAACTAAACTCAGTTAGGTGGTTTGCTTAAAGTGAATTGTTGTTTAGATTAACCATTTCTTCACTGTCTGATCGCTTGGAAGGGGCAAAAGAAACATCTTGTTGTTTCTTCAACATTTTCTGATCTCTAATGGACCTCTTAATATAGCTAATCTGGCTTGTAAATCTAATTTGTACCAATACCAGTATGCCTAATATTATCATATCTTCGGTTTTCTGCATTTAACCTGAATGTGCAAGTTTGTTTCTTTGAGCAGCCTTTATAATTTCTACAACTATTATAATCTAGATAGTGGTTCATTTTCGGCGCAAGGTTGAAGAGAAAAATTGTTGCTCTTCCTAAGGTTAATGCGTCAATTAAGGGTGTGGATTCTCATTCTATGAAAGTTTCTTAACTTTGGCTGGGAGCTGTCAACCAACATATGGGCCATATGGCTTATTTATTTCTTTTTTTTTTCTCTTTTATTTTTTTTGGGGAAAATAAGAGGTGTATTAAGATAAAATTGTTCAATCAGACGTCATCCTATGTTTAGCTTTGATAAGATTAGTTTCCTGCCTAAAGTCACAAACTTTTATTCTTTTCTTGCACTGTATAATTTTGAAAAGAATATATACATCATATATCCTGCAGTTAAGAGTAAATCATGCCTAAGTAAGGACTAATTAGCATGTGGGTAGATGCTTCTTCAAGGTGGGTGGATTCGGATCGCTTGTCAGATCGTCCTTAGAGCTTTTGTATAAGAAACCATCCCTTATTCCTACCCAAACACCTACAACCGACTAAGCCATTCTTTTTTTTTTTTTTCCTTCTTTCCCCCTTTTAACCATATCCTTAACACTTCAAACACGGAGCATACTTTGGTCAATTCAATTCAACCTCATCCTCCATTGTGTGTTTTTACCCTCTTTATCCTTTCCTTCTGGTGTTATTGTGTTAATCACCAGTTGGCCGAGTAATGGCAACTGACAACTTAGAAGACAATCCAGATCATTATATTTTCCCTCTGATGATGATGAAAAGTTTCTTTATAAGATGTATTGTATTATTGGGGAACTAAATTGGAGACATGTTCAGAGCATACACCTAAGATGTGTGAAACTAATGATACATGGAACTCTGATAAAAGAATCTACACTTGATAGAATCATCAAAGTCTTATTTTTAGGCGACAAAATGGCTGTGTTCTTGTCAATTGCCATGGAGCTTGCCATTTCTGGGTAGTAGGGAACGGTTTTTCTATGCCGGTTCGTAATGTCATCTTTGACTGGTCTCAATTTGGGGTCATAGTGCCAAACTCCATTAATGATTCCTTAAGAAAAGAACAAGAGCAGAAGGAGAAGCAGATAGAAGAGATGAACCAACAGCTATCTTCTGCTGAAGCTGAGGCATCTTCGACCAAGGCTGCCTTAGAAGGGTCAAAGAAAGAGATAGAGGAGCTGAAAGAACTACTTTCTGCTTGTAAAAGAGACCAAAGTGACATGGAAGCGAAATTGAAAAAGTTATGCAGTCAACTTTCTTTGGCTGATTTTGAGCCGGAATCTAAAAAGATTGAGTTGGAATCATCTATGAAAGAGGTAAACGAGTTGTGGGATCGTCTTTCTGCTTGTAAGAAGGAGAGTCAGAACATGGAAGTCGAATTGCAAAAGATATGTGATCAACTTTCTCCAGTTAATTCTGAACTACAATCCAGCACATCCCAGTTGGAGCTTTCTAATGAAAGGGTGGTGGAGCTCCAAGATCAACTTTCCTCTTGTAAAAAGGAAATGCAGAGTATGGAACTAGAACTACAAAAGTTGGAAAGTCAACTTCATTAGTTAATTCTGAGCTACAATCAACTAAGACCCAGCTGGAGTCCTCTTGCAGAATTGTGAAGGAATCTGAGGATGAGCTGGCCTCCTATAGAAAGTAAAGTTAGCTAAACTAGTGGAACTACGAAAGTTACAAGATGAACTCTCTTCAGTTCATTTAGAGTTATACTCAACTAAGAGCCAACTGGAGTCCTCAAAAGAAAGGGTGAAAGAGCTTGAGGGTCAACTTTCAGCTAGCAATTAAGAAGGAAAGTCAAGAGATCGCAGCAGAGCCACAAAGTGCAACATCAACTTGCTTCAGTGATTCATGAGTTACAATTCACCAAGTCCCTGCTAGAGTTATTAGTAAAAATGCTGCATGAACTCAAAGATAAACTTTTTAATTGGAAGAGCAAAGGTTTTGACGGAGAAGCAGAATTGCAGAAGGTATTCCTGCATCTCTGGTCTATTGATTCTGAGGTCAAGTCTACACATCAGAAATGAGAGGAAATGTTAATTGAGTATAGCTGTTGTCTCCATTTTCAATACGGAATTTGTCCGTTGATTGCCAACTGTTCTCTCCAAGGCACTAGATCCCGACATTCCTCATCGCTACCTGAAGAAAAAAACATTTCATGTTATTTCCTCAATACTCAGGAACGTCCTATTTCAATGAGCAAACTTCCAATGTCTACAGCAATTGAAGAAGATATAAATGTACAATTATCGAACGACATGAGCGAGGATGATGCTTGAGGTTAAGGGTTGCTTCTCAGATTATGTGAATGAACTATGTTCACGAACCCATAACTCAACACACACAGTGTATCATTTTAAAGAAAATAGATCAATGATTATGTGACAATATATAGCAGGAACCCCAAAGCTTTCTTACATTATTGATTATGATTACCTTTAATAGAGAGCGGAATAGCTTAGAGAATTCTTCAATGATATTTTAAGTAAACTCTCTTGGAAGAAATTCTAGTAAACTTCTATAAAGTGGTTATTTTAAGTATAACAGAAGATGGGATTGAGGAGAAGGGAGGGCCTTGTTAACACCGTGGTTTTGTAGATGCATTATCCACGTCGGGGATATAGCATACTTGTTTAGTCTGTTTTGCTGGACCTGTTTAACTGTGCCTTGAAGTAGCAATACTGTAGGCATTCAATTATCTTTTGAGGTTAGAGTTGAAATTTATCCGTTGTCGGAAAGATAAGGCTAAGGTGCTTCCTTGGGAGAGTTTTGAAATAAATTGATGTTGATTACATAATCAACGCGATGGGATTATTATTGTTCCCAATGCCCATTTTGCCTTCCAAATTCCTTCTGGCGAAATAATATCATGGAGCTTCTGTTACTGCCAAATGACTTGATGGTTTAATTGTTTCATTACGTTTACTAAACACACTCCTTTTGAACTAAAGTGACTATAAGTTAATGTTTAAACTAATGGGAAATGAGCCAACAGCATATCAGCATATTTGAAATTGCATGTTGATAACTAATGACGACGTTCACCAGTTCATACCAAAAATGGAAACTAGGACAGCCACTCCTGGAGGGAGGGAATCCCGCCTGTTCATTGATATAATATGGATAAACTGTTTATGCATATTACGATCTTATTTGCTTGGATAGTTGGATCTGGGATATCTTTGCCAGGAATAGCACCTTTGTCCTCCCATCCATGCTCGTTTGTATCTATAGTTTGAACTATATGCTTCGCATTGGCATGTGCTTTGAGACTATTCATTAATCTTATACTACGTAATAATGCAGATTGAAGAAGCAAAGCTTATAACAGAGCTGGCAGAAACGGATACTGTAAATTATAGGCTCTTTAAGCAAGCATATAACGCATCAGTTGACGCAAGCAAATTTTTGGATCAGTATGAGATGTCCAAACTGTTGAGAGGGCAATATGACATGCATGGTGCATCCCTTGTTATTAAGGCTGGAGAGAAAGGCATCTGTTCAGAGGTCTATGCTCTGTAATCTTACAGCTCTTTCTAAACCAACCAATGTTTTAACTGAAACATAAGCATTACATCATTGCTATATTAACAATCAGCCTCTTCTAGAGAATATCAATCCCCAAACCGTGCCCTCAGTCCTGCTTGCTGAGGAGTAGTGGTTGAGCTCCGAAAAGGCTGCACTAGAACTAGAGCTTCAAATTGTGTATAATTGTCTTCAAAATTCAAAAAAGAAAACCCATTTTCCTCAACACTATATGTTCTGAACACACAGGTGATAAACCAATGTTCGACTATTTATTGAATAACGATGATGGACCATCTTTCTTCCTTGACATAGTAGTAAACTATTCCTGTAAGACTCTCACTTCATTTCCTGGGAACTTGACTAGCTAAATCTGCATAATCCTCTTAAACTAGATTGATTTAGGCTTTCAGAGAGGATTCTGACTTGAAATATAGAATTTGCATCATGTTGACTCCCAAGTCTATATTGCTTTGCCGCTGCAAGTTTGCAATTGGCATTGACAGCTTATGTGTCTCTGGTTACCTTGTAATATTGGCTAACCGTGACTTTTTGATATGAAGCTTGACTGACTCCATCAAATCAGTGTCCTTTTTCTTTTTTTTTTGGGTTGGGTGGGTTTCTCTTTATCATCATCTAGCATTCAAGCCTTTTTAAAGCTTATGCATCTCGTGGTATGTTTTGCTTCCTGTCCCTCTGGATATTCTCTCACAAGTTCTTAGAAACAGATATGGGCTGAGCGGCTTTTAAACATGTACGTCAAATGGGCTGAAAAGCGAGGTCACAAAGGGAGAGTGTTGGAGAAGTGTCTTTGCAGAAATGGGGGCATAAAATCTGCCACCATTGAGTTTGAGTTTGAGTATGCATATGGCTATCTTATGGGAGAAAAGGGTGTCCACTGTATGATGGATTCACTCGAGGGATCTTCTTGCAAAAAGGTATGCATGTCATTCAATTCTGGGCAAGACTCTGGAAAAAGTGAGTGTTCAAATGGTTTTATTATGTTGTAATTTTTAGTAATGTCTCAATTACGGCATTTTCAATCTCTTTTGGATGGTTCTTGTGAAAATGATTGCATGCTCCCTGGGTAAATAGAGCTAAGTTCTTATAGAATATGGAATGTTCTATGAATAGTACTATAAAGGTGGGATTTAAGGACGGCCCATGTACGTTGCGTCTCATTTTCTGTCGATCCCTACCTGCAGGCTAGCTTTGCGGCTGTGGATGTAATTCCTCTATTTCTCGAGACTGTTTCGGAAGTGCCAGGAGTTGACGATAAGGATCTGATTATCTCTTGCGATACATCAAATGAAGGTAACAAAGGGTCAAGTGTACCTGTTATTCACATTCAACACATTCCAACTGGCATATGCGTGCAATCGTCAGGTAATTTTTTTACTGGTGACTTCATGTTAGTGACATAGCAAGGTCTAGGGGATGGTGTAACTCTTGTTTCTCTGTGTGTGCGCGCTGATGGTTTAGGGCTTGGCCCTAGCCGTCCAGATTTAGACAAACCTGCACGATTAGAGAGGTTCTTATGGATGATGGCACCAGGCAATTTTCAAGTTTTGAAACGACTAAAATAAAGTAAATAGTAACCAAATTGAAAATAAGGTAATAGGAAGCTAAGCGCACTTGAAGAGATGAAAATGAAACTGTACACAAAAAGTTAGATACATGAGATGTTTTGTCATGTGAAGTTGATTTCCCCCCGGGGGGGTGGTGTTAAGCAACATCCCCATGCAGTGTGTAGCCTGCTAAAGTATTGTTTGAAGATACCAAGTGTATCTAGTCTTACCTCTGCTGATAGAGAGGTTTGTGTAGAGTTATCGAGGCTTCAACCTATCGATTTTGAAAAGATAAAATAAAAAAAATACTAACCAATGTCCAATTATAAAAGAGGTGAGAATATATGTGAAAAGCAAGTTGAAACTTGCTTTGTGGTGCGAAGTTGAATTAAGGGGATTATACGCATAAACTACTGTGGTTCGGTGCTTCCTTCTTTTTAGAGGTTTCTTCCCAACTTTTACAAGATAGCTGACAACTTTGTAGAAAGTCGATCGAGTCCATAACTGATGGTCTGAAATAGAATCCCCAAAATGAGCTAGCTAGTTAGTTGCCCGATTTCCTTCTCAAACGTAATAATTAGTCAGATGTTGAGTTGTTCGTTAATTTCTAGCATCCTTGATATAAACTACCATGAGAAAACTTGCTAAACCTCAAATTATTGTAGGCCCTATATCATATAAGCCAAGAGCACTGGTGCCTCCATGGCTAGTGTGTGAAAAATGTGAATGAGTATCATTATGTAGCTCATGCTGCCTGCCCCAGCCCTACCAAGGTTACCAATGGCTTGATGGCATCTAGAGTACCTTCTAAAGACTGAAGTCTTAGGGGACACATTTCTGAGGTTGGAAATTTGAGACTGGCCTGGCGGGCTTCGACCCAGCCCCACCTCATCTTCTCCGGTCTGTCAATGGCCTAGTGAAGAAAAAGGTCGAAGGTTCATACTTGATGAAGAAGCTCACTTACAAGCTTGCATTCCATTGCAGGAGAGAGGAATAAGTTTGCAAACAAGATGAAGGCACTTAACCGGCTGAAGGCAAAGCTGCTTATGGTTATGTCGGATCAAGGAGTTTCCGATGGTAGCAGGATCAAGAGAAACGCAATCATCGATATATGGGAGCAAGATACTCGGAAATACATATTGCAGCCATACAAGCTAGTTCAGGATTTTAAGACCGGTGTTGAACTTCCTGACTTGAACTCTGTACTAAAGGGAGATCTTGAACTCCTTATCAGTGCCCATATCAATTTAAGACCTGCAATTGAAAAGGATTGAGAAGGGGATTTCCTGGATTTTGTTGTAAATCCTTGATGATCATTCCTTTGTTCATCTCATTTGATTGTATGCCGTAGGTTATATAAAATATGACAAGAAACTTATGTGCTGAACACATAGGCGTGTTCATTAGGATTATGAGCCGTTAGGTACGTGTGATGAAGTTACATAACCTAGTCCTAGCATAGTTGGGCAAGTTATATGACCCAATCCTAATGTATAGTTAGGCTAGCAATCTACCCGCAGATTTACTCAAATTTTGTCGTGCTCCCAAGACTATACGCCCGTCTCTCACAAGCCATCTTTTCCCTTTTTTCTTTGTTTTTAATGCCTCAAAACCTCCTGTTTTGCCAAAAATGCCTTGGTCAACATAGTCGCGGGCATATGATATAAGCCCTAGTAGATTTATGTACCCCTTGATAATGGATAATTAACACAGCATTTTTATGTGCATGGTCGCTTAGGTTATATCTTATTGTTTTCAAAAAAATTATAGGATAAAAAGACGGAAAAATGGTTTTTTTAAGCTGTGATGATATGCTTATAATCGAATATTTGTCACCTAACAATCAAAAACTAATAATATTTGAATAAAAAAACATTTCTACACCCTCAACTTACCATGTCACTGATTAGTGGGTTTTGCACTTCACCGTGAGCTTTGCTCTCCTTCTCTTCCCATCAACAAATCCAACGTGCCCTAATTTCCTCATTAACAGTTTCGGATTGTGATGCTTTCCCCATCAACTAACTCAAATTCAAATGGGTCTTTTTTTGATTATGATTGGTCCAGTTGGAACTGGATGCAATCTGCATTACAATATAATATGCAACAATATATTACTGTTTTGAGAATTGAAATTGAAATGGGTTGAATTTGAAATTTTATTTAGGGTTCCGTTTTCCTTTTGATTGTGATGGGTCTGGTAGGAACTTGATGCATTCTGAATTGTGACATGAATGCTTTGCATGGTTTTTAGTTGAATTGGGAATATCTAGTTTAATGTCAACTACCTGCATTGCCCTTAACCCCCTCCCCACTTTTTCATGGGTGAACCAGAGCAATACCCTGGAGCCTAGATATACATGATACTACTCAGAATTGTGGACGTTTTTCCTCTGATGAACCCTAGATTTAAAAAGCATTATCAAGTGTTGAAGGGCTAATCGTTCATCCATGGTGAAAAGTACCGCAGGACAGTTTAATTAATGGGCACTTTGGACAGTTGAATTTAATGGGTACTTTGCTTGAATCAACTGTTGTGAAGTTGAAAAATTGCCAAGAAGGCTTTTCTGCCACCCAAAAGTGATCGATGAGCTTCTTGAATTTCACATGAATATATTTTTTGGCTCTATTGATAAAGTCAGGTTAGGCTGCCTACAATTCACCCCTTGGGGTGCGGCCCTTCCCCAGACCCTGTGTGAATGCGGGATGCTTGTGCACCGGGCTGCCCTTTGTTATATTTTTTGGCTCTAAATGAACAGCTCATCTCCCCTCAAAGCCGTGCTTCTGTCCATTTAGCAAAAAGCTTGGGTTTTTGTTAGCAAGATAAACTGGGTTATGATGCCAATTATTCGTCACTCAAATAGTTTCATAAGGAATCCAATGGTCAGGTCCCCCCCCCCTCTTTGTGGGGGTTGGGGGTTCTGGTCTTTCTTCCAAGATGTCAATTTGATCTGACTCTGAAGCTACTTCGATCCAATCCAAATCCACGTCAAGCTCAAGCATAATCCGATCTGAATAAAAAATCCTGTTTGAGTTAGATGGGGTCACACTTGTATGCAATGTAAAAGCCAATTCAACTTCACCTAATCTGAAATTTTTGGTGTGTATTAATTCCTTACGCTAATCCTTGAACGTCACACTTCACATCTCTCAACTGTGTTCGGGTAATGTAGGAGTCCTGAATTTGTTCTATACTACTTGTCAAAATGTCCCCTTTTTTAATCCAAAAACGACAGAGAGGCCTAACAGAAATGAGGAGTGTCATTAAGTCGTGAAGCTAATTATTGGATTAGGCAGTCTCATGAGGGTTGCTGTGAAACTTTACCCTTTTTTGGCGGCGACTTGCATGCATCAATCAATTTTCATCTACAGTCCACTATTCTTTTGGCTGAGACAATCTTATGCATGACCAATGTTCACCTTCCCTTACTTCTCTATATACTTGCTCAAGAGCCTCAAATGCAAAAGCAGATGTTGGACCAAAAATAAAAATAAAAATAAAAATCACTGCAGTGATCTTTTAAGTCATTTGAGTTGTCTGTAAAGGAGGCATGCTCATTTTCTGTTCTTACTTTAAGGATCATTTGATCTTTATTTTATCTTGCAGATTTTAGAATTTCTATTTTTTGTTTGGTTATTTTTAAAGTGCTCATCAATCTTTGTTTTTATTTTTTTTTTTTTTCTATATTTATTCAAGTGGTAAATGCAGAGGTTCCAGCACAGGTTTTTATATATATAAATATTCCACTGTGGAGACTTTATATAAAAGAAATCATGTATGTTGTTGGTGCATTGTTGAGGATGTTGATGCTTTAACTCATTTCTCACTCATTTTCAAAAAACCTTGTTTTGCAGGTAATATATATTTTCCTTCCATTTCTATGTAGTTGATAGCCAAATTAACGTAAAAATATACTATAAAATGTTTGTTCAATAAGTTATAACGGGTTTGTTTAAGAAGAGCTCCTAACTCAAACGTAGAATTTCCACCCCCAACCGTTTGAGGCTCGACATGGACTGACATGATCCTGTTACACAAGTAAATACATGTGGCAAGTAGGGATTCTGATAGTTTCGTTAAGTTTAATTTTGGTTGGTGGAACTTAGGGTTGGCTCGGGTTTCAGATTTGACCACGACCTATGGGATGATCCTGTGACATCAAATGATATGCTTGCCAACTGCAAAAGTGGCTGATGCTCTCAAAGACCTTGCGTGTAAGGTGACTCTCAATTTGCGTCCTTTTCAAATCAAGTATTCTGGCCAACTGAATGCCCTCCCTTGTTGAAGATGATGCTTTAAGGCAGTAACTCCATGATGCTTGCTTGGATGGAAATCAATTAACTAAATGAAACTATCACTTGGAATAAACAGGGAAAAGATGACGAAACCTAGTATGTATGCCATGCTTCGTACAATTATTTTTGCAGAGTATATGCCTTTATTAAGGAAGCGTGCATCATATTACTAATGATGGTGGTCCGTTCTTGATTCCAAACTGAACGTACTATGGGGGTAAATATTAAGGAAGTATGGATCATATCCCTGTGCTTAGCTTCATATGATGAACTTCTTGTCTAAAGTGACATAACTTGTTCTTTTCTTACATGATGTGATTTTGAAAAAGAATACATACATTATCTGTCTTGTCAATATGACAGTAAATCTTGCCTAAGAAAGGAATAAGTAACTGGTATCTGGGCAAATCCTTCAAGAGAACGGAGAAGGGGGGAGTGGAATAACGTGCAGGTTTCCTCATAGAGAGTTTGTATAAATTATTACATAAAGGAGATGATTTCCTTATCCCTGTCCACTTAAAACATTTGTTTTAGTAAATTCAACTCAACCAGTTCCTACCCTGTCCAGCCTTTTCTCTTTGGTTTTTACAGCTTGTAGATCATATTTTGACTGAGAAATGGCGACTCACAACTTAGAAGAGAATCCTAATCTTTTCATTGCTCCTAAACTTTATAATGACAAGTTTGTTTATCGAGTGTTTCATCTTAATGAGGATGAAAACGAGGTACTGGTCCACATCATAGACCTAAGAAGTGATAAACTGATGATATATGGAACTGAGATAAATGAGTCCATGCTTGAGAGGTTGCATCAATCTCTTACTTTGAGGCAAGCGATGGGGAGTATTCGTGTCAATTGCTATGGAGCTTGCTACTTTGTTGTAGCTGGGAAGGGTCGTTGTACACCGGTTCATAATGTCATCTTTGACTGGTCTCCGTTTGGAGTCGCAGTGCCAAATTCCACTAATGATTCCTTGAAGGAAAAACTCAAGCAGAAGGAGAAGGAAGTAGATGAGATGAAGCAGCGACTGTCTTCTGCTGAAGCTGAGGCATCTTCGACCAAGGCTGCCTTGGAAGCCTCAAAGAAAGAGGTAGAGGAGCTGAAAGAGCAACTTTCTGCAAGTAAAAGGGACCACGATGACACGGAGGAAAAAATGCAGAAGGGATGCACTCAACTTTCTTTGACTGATTCTGAGCTCGAATCTAAGAAAATTGAGTTGGAATCATGTAAGAAAGAGCTAAAAGTGTTGTGGGATCGGCTTTCTGCTTATACAGAGAAGAGTCGGCTTTCTTCAGCTAATTCTGAATTACAACCCACGGCAACCCAGTTGGAGCTTTCTAAGGCGAGGGTAATGGAGCTTGAGGAACAACTTTCCACTTATAAGAATGAGAGGCAAAACATGGAACTAGAACTACAAAAGTTGCGAGGTCAACTGTCAGTGGCTAATTCTGAGTTACAATCGACTAAGACCTGGCTAGAATATGAAGATCAGCTGGCCTTTCGAAGAAAAGAAAGTCTAGCTAAGCAAGCGGAACTGCAGAAGGTGCAAGATGAACTCTCTTTGGTTCATTTAGAGTTATACCGCACTAGGAGCCAACTGGAGTCCACCAAGGAAAGGGTGAAAGAGCTTGAGGAGCAACTTTCCGCGAGCAAGAAGGAAAGTCAAGAAATGGCAGAGCTACAAAAGGCGCAAAATCAACTTTCTTTGGTGATTAATGACTTACAATTCACCAAGTCCCTGTTGGAGTCATCAGTAAAAATGATGCAGGAGCTCAAAGATCAACTGTTCACTTTGAAGAGGGAAGATCTACATAGGGAACCAAAATTGGAAAAGTTATCTCATCATCTTTCATCCGTTGATTCTGAGGTCAAGTGTACACGCCAGAAATTAGAGGAAATGTTGATTGAGCTGAACCGTGGTTCCCATTCTCAATCCAGAATACAATCTCCATTGATTGCTGATGCCACTCTCCAAGGCACAAGCTCCGGACATTCTTTGTTGCCACCGGAAGTGTCTATAGCAATTGAAGAAGACATATTCATGTAAAGTAGTCAAATGACTAAATCAGTGTTCAAAGTGGTAAAGGTTGATTTGCTGTTTATATATGCAGGGAGCTACATTCACCGACACCTAGAAAGCTCTTAATGTACTAGTTCAATTGGTCTCACCTCATGGTGATACTTTGCCTTGTAAAGAAATCATCATCTTATTGTCAGTAATCTAGCCAAATTCTTCCTGAAACACTTCCCCCCCACCCCCCCTCTGTTTGCATAGGTTCAACTGTACAGTCTGCATATGTGTTTGAGACTCGTTTTCTTGTATTCTTATATCACCTTATTGATGCATCTTAGTATGAGATGTCGAAACTTTTGAGAAGACTATATGACCTTTATATAAACTTTTTAAACTTGTAATTAGTCATTCTTGTTGTCGCCCGCCAACCTTCAAATTAATTAAAGTAATTTATTTCTATTTTTTTTAAAAAATCATAACCAACAGTTAATGGCTAGGCAAAAGATTTTAAAACCGCACCTCAACCTATCTCATGGGAAAGAAAATCCCAAAGCTGCATGGTCAAAGATACTTTTAAATTATGCTTACCTTTGAATTTTTTAATTATACATTATAAGAGTTATATGAACAACAACAACAACTTTCAATGTGGGTCTCGCTTTCGCAGGGTCTGGGGAGATCCAGCTGTAGGCAACCTTATACGACTGATTATAAGAGTTATATGACTGATTACTAATATTTGAATGAATTTTTGATTTTTCCTTGTTTGCCAAAAAAATTATTCTGCCAAATTTCAATTAAAAGTCGTTTCACCGGCATACCGCCATGACTGGGTGCCGCTAGAGCGGGAACTAGTGATAGTCGCCATCAAAAATATTCTCACTTACGTTCTTCCACGCTAAGTGCGTAAGGGGTTCTGCACTTCAACTTCAACACCACCTTCTTCTTCTCCTTTTCCCATTAACAATTCCAACTTGCCCTAATTTCCCAATTAACAAGGTCGAATTGAGGGTACTTTGCCCATCAATTGACAATTCCACCTCGCCCTCAACTGGTAATCTCTTTCTATCTACTTCTCCTTCTTCAATTACGGTGCATCGTATCAGATTTTTCGTCTTTAATCATGTTTGTCGAAATAACTGGATATTCGATTGCATCTGTTTCTGTTAAGAATTAAAATTTTACTTTGGTATATAGTTAAGAATTGGACTTGAAATTGAAATTGAAATGGGTTGTGTGTGGAATTTCATTTCGGGTTTCCTTTTCTT
>NCQV01066225.1:3790-14275 GCA_002740545.1 Lophocereus schottii
GTTACAATTTCTGTTTCACTACAGTTGATCACGTCCATCCTCAGCTTTGCCCCTGCTGCCTTTAAACCCTTGAGCGAGACAGCCTGATTGAAGAGGTTAAGCGAGGGCAATCGTGATGCTGGAGGCAACTTCCCATTAGGCAAATAATTCCTGAAGTCATCTTGCAATAGGGGAACCTCAAAATCGGCCTTATCATGCCTCAGAACATTGTCTTTAGCACTAATGTGAGCCCCGGGTTCCATATGATTAGTTGAAAAGCTAGCCTGATTTGCGAAGTTTGGATAAAGACTTACGTACCCTCTTAAGTACATCATGTCAATCAGGAACTTTTTCCATGAAGCTTGCCAACCGTTTGTTCGGGACTTGGGGATTTGAACAGGGTTTTTCTTGGCATCCTCAGTGAAACGCATGTTCATATACACGTAGAATTCTCTCCAGTGCTTTGGGAAGAAGACAGCCCCCCAACTGCAGGGTAGCTGGTGGAGATAGGGGGTGTTTGGATGAATTCTTTTGAAGAACTCCGTTGCATTCCACTTGGGTCTTTCCTTTACCACTTCAACCAAACGCGGTGTGTAAAGAGATATTGACGAGAGCTCGGGAAGAGAAACTTGTGCGTCATAGTGGTAGGATAAGAGCGTATATTTGATCCAAAGGTAATAGTAAGCAGAAACTTCAATATCATCTTCAAGTAGGAGACCAAAATCATCGTCTGAAGATGGGTACCAGCTCTCACTTACAGCTCTAATGAGTCCTCCTTGGATGATTCTCCGCCTTAGGGTCTTAGGCCCGTGTGGCCAATCGAATGTGCTCACCAACTTTATAGTGTCTTCATCCACTTTGCTGTCCATGTTGAAGGTGATTGGGATCTCATCCCCCAAATAATAGGCATTGCTCAGAGATGTCAGAAGCCTTGTCAGCGAATGAACACGGTTCTGGGTGATGATGTTGATAGAAATCCTCATTTTGTTCCAATCTGACAGCAACATACAGCTTGATTAGAACATATATATATATATATATACACACACACACACACATACATGCACACACAAAACAAAAATTCGAAAACTAGCAAAATTCTTCCACTATAAACAAGAACCCCTTTTTTATTAGAAAGCCATTTTTAATTCATTTCTTTGATAGCAGAGTGGGGAAAATAGAAGAAAAAGAGAGCAACTTACTTGGCAATGCAGTAGATCTTAAATCAGCCATCCAAAGAACCTTTGGCAGAGACTGTCTTGGCAGAAGAACAAATGCAGAATCATTGTTTCTAGTCTCGAATGCCATTTTCAAAGCTTTCTTCACACCAGAATCAATGTCACTTACAGCAATCAACACACTTGGGTTGTGAATTTTGATCAGGCCTTTCATGCTGGCATAAACAGCTTGCACCACAGGAACTTCAGAGTTCGACATCCCAGAAAGAGCACCAACTCCCAGGTCAAGTATTTTAAATCGTCTATCCTTGCACACTGACTTGGGCCAGTCCAACGCAGCAGCAGCTTCTTCACAAGGACAGAACTGGCCTCCAGAGACAACAATGTAGGCCTTCTTACCGACAGCAGACCTAAACTTCTCAAGAAGAGGGGCAAGGGCCTTAACTTCATCAACAGAGTGGGCATAAAAGAGCGCATTGATATTTTGAGGGTGCATTGCAGCCCACTGAGTCACATAGCCACTAGAAAGAGCTCTCCACCATTGGTCATCTCTCACTTGAACAATATCTTTGAAGATAACAGTCGTCTCAGACACGTAAGCTAGCCGATGTTCACTGTCGCCCCATGTTTCCTTATCCTTGGGATCAACCGGAAGGACAAAGGAGCCAGCATTCCTGTACTTCTGAAGCTGATAGCTGCACATGAAAGCAGGGAAATTAGGCTATCTAAAACTGGCAAAGAAAAAGGAGGGGAAGTTGATACAAAACAAAGAGAGCAGAAATTTTTGGCATGAATGCACTCACGTATATGTCAAACAAGAGAAACGATGTTGAGGGTCGGTCTAATAGATTGGTCGTTGCCTCATAGGTATATTGACCTTGGTCCATGTTGTAGACATAGAAAGCACCACACTGCATAAAAGCTGGTGTTTTTAAGTTCTACAACTGTGGAAGGCCCAAGTCAACTGCAGGGATACCCTACAGAGGAACATGTTCTGATTGGGTCAAGTTCAGACCTGGCCAATATGGGATTGTATCATGTTCTTGGCTGATACGTTCAGGTCAACTCTTTTCAGGTTGGTTTTTAGCCAAAGATAGTCACATCATACAAGTTCCCACAGAATTTTTCCGTATCAGATGATTCAAACCATAAAAATGAGGATAAAAAAAGCCAATTATTTTGAAAAATTATGCTATTTCTTTAACTACACGTCTAGAAAAAACAGAACAGAAATTATCCAAATATGTTCAAGTACCTTGAATCACACATGATATTGAACATGATATAATTAAATTTTCAACAAGAAAACAAAAAGAGATGACACAAAATTAAAGAAAAAAGAGTAAATAAAAGTTAATATATTCAAAAAAAGGGGAAAAAAGGAGAAGAGTAACAAGTAACAGAGAAAGAATAAAGCACATAGAATAAGAAAGCAAGTGCAACTGAGATTGAATTATTTTGGAAGCTTGAGTATTTGCAATTCAGCACAAGAAGTGTCACAACAACAACTTATTAGCAGCTTTGATTGCTGCAAAATTTTGGAAATAAGTTATTGGATCCAAGCTAACAGGCGGACATGAGGGCTATAATTTTGTTCTGCCTGCTAAGGCTATTGGTACACACTGAAATATGCTTTGGCTCATTACCAAATAGTAATTTTGTATGGCTTGTGAGTCGAAACAATACATACTGTCCAGTACCAGGTGGTATCATATGTGACCTATATCCATAGCTTCAGGTCATGCACTTATGCTGCGTATGGGCCATCCTAACATTCAAGTGGGTCTCAAACAAACTTTGATAGCATTTTGGTAAGTTCAGGTTGGGTCATTATCCGAGCAAACAAACTTTTGGTAAGTTCAACACCAGGTCGGGTATATTTCAACTTCAGTTGATGTCAAGTTATATTAGCCAAGTTATAATCATGTTAGCTAATGAAGTTACGTTTGTCAAGCCCAATGATGGTATAAGTCTCAAAAGCTCAACAGAAAGAGATGGCACAACATTTTAGAGTTATTACTCACATTTTTTCTTTTTAAAATAAAAAAGGGACAAAAGAAGTCTTCTTTTGATTTTTGAGATGACTCACACAGAAACCCGATTCGGACAAATGTTTGTCTTCAGGCCCCTTTACTTTGGGTATTGGGCCGGGTAACAATATATTATAATAATTTAGACTACCTATGTAAAATGCAGATAGTGGCTAACACATTTTAATTGCCATAAACATATTCTGCAACACTTAGAAAAGTTGACCCGAGAAAGACCAATAACACCTACTTTTTATTTAAAATAGTATCAAATTCAAAACTAGTAGATAGCCAGTGCTACAAATTGTTTCTGGATTAGGCTCTAAGTAAGAAGATGGCTTATCCAACAACTACAATAGCACCACCACAAGTAAGCAAGGTTTTTGGAGATCTAGATGCACAAAACTAAATGGCCATACAGGCATAAGTGGATCTATGTGGAGCTGTAGCAAAAAAAATTTCAATAATTTATATTTTAAAGGGGGTTAGATTAATGTGTATGAACACTCCTAAAATTGGTAGTTTAACAAATAGACATCCCTGTTTTATATGTTTGGATCGGCCACTGATTACAGGCACTTAAAGTGGGTAGTCAACGACCTCGAAATTTCGATAAACAGTACATATTTAATTGCTTTTTTTAACCAAAAAAAGATGAGGGTAAAAGAGCTTCCTTTTATTTCCCCACACAGAATACTTCAACTAGGATGCGAAAGTTTGCTATAAAGGCTGTGCTTTCTAGTTCAAAAGTCTATTAAGTCCAATTACGAGCTCTCTAATGGGATGACTGAGACAGCCAATCGGAAATAACCTACAAATTGCACGTATATGAAACAAAACCAAGAAAGGCTTCTACACATGAAATTCAAATAAACGCAGATAGCGAATGATTAGTTGACTTACCTTAAATGCAGATCTTCACCCGTCATAAAGGTCATGGGGTTCTCAATGAAAAGCGCCTTAACTAGCTCGGCAGACAAAAACCACGAGCTTGAGAGGAAATCCACCTGCACCACTTTTTCAACAAGAATATCATAGGCTGGATCAGGTAAATAGAGCCCTGCTTCTTTGGAGCGGAGCTTTCTGTAGCTTGGGAAAGTAAAATCCTTTTGTCTGAAAGGAAGAATCCTCCCTATGCTGCCCAAAACAGAGTTTTTGTACTTCTCTGTGCCTGCCACATGAGATAAAATCTGTAGCATCTTCTTCCCTGGTATCATGTCATCATCCACAATGTATACAAGATCAGCTTCAGTTTGTAAAGCCATTTGGAACCTTCCATAGTACTTGAAATCATAATCTGAACTAACAAAACTGATCCTTGAATCGTTGTAGCTCTGGACAATTCTCTTCAGTGACTGCTCATTGGGGCTGCCAAATGAGAGCACCCAAACATGGTGGAATGGAAGAGTCTGCTGAAGCAAAGAATCCAGCTGGGAACAGAGTGTCTTCCTCTTAAAGTGGTTTAAGATAACTGTAACTTTCGGTCTATTAGGACCTTTCAAATCCCACTCAGATTGCATTGCCATTAACTGAGAAAGAGTCTCAGTGCCAATGGTTTTACTCTGGAACTCCAAAACCTCATCATAAAGTTCCCTTTTCAATTTAATCATTTGCAGATCATTAGATTTCTTCTGCATGAAATCAATTTTCTCATGCTCACAGACCAGCGATGGAGAGATTGGTTGGATTTCATTGGCAACCAGATTAGAGGATTCCAAGTAGTGGCTCACAATGTGAGGTGGGATGATATATTCTTTCCATTGCCTTGCAATCCGAGTTGCCCATGAAAAGTCTGGCTTAGTGCGTAGATCAACTGCTGGGCTCATGTAATACAAAAGAAATGTTGCATACACCGCAAAAGCAAATTGCAAACAAGTAAGCGCCGTGACCAGCCGAGCAGAGCCACTTTTATGACTTTTTGGCTTCGGCTTCCCTCCCACATAATCACTCAGCATTCCTTCTAAGAAATCTCCACTTTTGGCACTTGTGCTTGGAGCCTTGTAAAAACCCATTGTGCTAATTTATTTACAAAATCAGAATAACCTGCAGAAAGAGCGAAACACGGACAAACTTTAGTCTGATCGCATTCGATTTTTATTCCTAGGCATTCACCAAATGCAGAGACAAGGCCCCCAAAACAAGAATGAGAACTGGTTACCTGAATATAAACTCCTATTGATGTTGGGTTATTGAGTATGCTGTACCTCTTGTGATGAATGTGATGTTATCATTGATCAAGCAGGACCAACATGCAAAATTAACTCCAATGAGAGCTTCAAGTAAGTTTCACCTTGCAGGAGGGCGGGAAGGATACTGTGACCATAAGAAGGGAGAGTTGGTTAGAAGAAGGGGTGCCAATCGTGTTGCGGTCCCGCTTTTCGGTACATCAGGTCTTCTACAAAGGGGTTTATATATAACTGCAACAATTGCTTTCGGAAACTAAACTAAGCATACATGAGGAATGCATCCAACTCACATGGTCCTGAACAGCTATTATGCCTGAATTTCCAAACAAAAAATGTTTAGAAACAAAGCGTTATCTTCACTACTGCTCTGACAGTTTTCCACTCTATCTCACATTTAAAAAGCCAGTTTTGTCGCCGTAAAAGTTGTCTCGCCCGGCGTTTTTAGCATTCCCTGTGCTTACACTTCCATTTCTTCTTTGCTACATATATGTTATATACCTCCACTGGTAACTTTTTGAACTATACATGAAAATTAATAAGCCAAATAAATAGCCAAAAAATAAGCCATGGTTAATCAGTTCGGCAAATCCTTCTCCGAAAGAATCGAACTCACAGGCCATTAATAACGTAAAGCTACTTATCATCATGCTAAACTAATGCAATATACTAGCATATTAAGTATCTTATTATGTCTTCCAGCACAAAGACAAGCATCCAAACATCAGTTATAGCTTTTCAACTACAGCTTGCCTAAGGCCTTTATGAGACAAGGCTCAAGCAATGGGGCCCATAAATGTTGTAGTATGTTGAAGGCCTTTATGGGACCATCTCATAGAGGAATCGTCGCGGTTTAGTAACACATTAGCAATTAGCAATCCCCTAAAGTAGGCATCCACTGCGAGTGTAATAAGTTGAAAATGTAAAAATGTTACTGCAACCAGCTTTTTCAACTATGTTCACTTTCCATAGCTTGTCAACTTTAAATTTTGCATCAATTTTCCATAATTGGCGTCTTCACTAGGACTCAAACACCCACACTGTGAATCACAAGTACCGAAAAAATAAAACCCCACACTGTGAATCAATTTTAAACTCAAGTTTGTCAAACACTACTACCAAGGCCAAGATTCATGTTGATAAGCCAAAAATAAACAATGACAGGAATAATTAACTACAAATTTTTGTTTTTAATTATGGTAAATTTGGGTCATCTACTGGCCCTATCTCAGAGATATCCTGGTAGACCAACTAACCCATAAAGAGGGAAACTATGCAAGCCTAAGCCTCAGCCCAGCTCCTTTCACTCCCAAATAAATGATAACGAAGAATTCCTCCACTCATATTCGAATCCAGGTGGTGGAGGTGGACAAATTGGTGGCAATAGCTAGACGCTGCTTCGTTGGTAATTAATTATAAATTGAACATGCAACAGTACCCCCAAAATATATTGAGTACAAAATTCCTAGAAATGGCAGACAAAGGGCAAAGTCAAAGGATGATAATCACCTTAAAGATAAAGGAAATGATGAAAGCACTATTAGAACAGGCAAAATACCACCTTTTCTTCTGAATAAATCCAAGGCAAAGCCAAGGGCATAACCTCAGACTCACACCACCAATTAGGCACTGACTTGCAGTAGAGGAAGCGTAGAACAGCAATGAATGTGTGTAAAAGGCGGAGAGATTTGAGTAAATATACAGAAAATATAAAGGTTGGTATGGTTGACTTTGCATGAATAAATCAAAATCGAAATTAAAATATGGAAAGCTCTGGGCGGACATGGCGGGCAAAAGAAATAGGCGTTTAATGGGTTTTTGCCGAACTTGGTCAAGTTGAATGGAGGAAACCCATGACGGCAAATTGCTTGCAGTTTGAAGAGAGAGAAATTCAAAATGGGTTTGGTTACTTGCGGAAGAAATTTACGAACACGTTCGGCAAATCTTTAAAAAGTAATCGTTACGTCCGGGGAGATGCCATTAAACCTGCATGAACAAAGCGCCTATCCAACTGAGGAGAAAACGGGTTTAGTTATACTGTTTTAAGAGCATTTCCTGTGCATCATCCAAATAATGGGACCAGCAAGGGGGATGTGCCTGCCCCTTCGTATTTTCGATGATTCAATTTTCGGGATTTCAATTTCTCCCTCTATAATGCAAGGATAATTATTTTTATTCATCAAATAAAATACTTGTTATAGATTCATTTTATAATATATAATTTTTCTGAGACAAAAGGAAAACCTAAATTAAAGCCAAAAAAGAAAAAAAGGCAAAAGTTGACTTACTGCAATCCAGAATGCGTGTGAAGCCAAGATAAGAGCACCCGCATCGAGGGAACGCGCGTTCCACCCGGTGGGCTCAGAAGTCACATGACTGCTGCTGATTTGTTTCCATGACAAATGCCTTGTGGGGAGGAACGGTAGTGTGTGCCCCCTCGTTCCCCCTTTCTCTATCATTTTGTAATTTTTTTTTCCTTCTTAAAAATATTATTTAGGTTCTTAGAAAAAGATTTTATGCTATGAGATTGATCCATTACAAATATTTTATTAAGTGATTTAAGTTGCAGTTCCATGGATTGAAGAACTGAAGGAATACGAGTTCCGATTAAAAAAAAATTGGAACTTTTGCTAATATGATAGAGTAGAGTTCCAAAATATGAAATGTGAGTTGGGAATGCACTGATTATGCAGGGCAGGGAGATGGGACCGAGGATCACAGGTCCCGTATTTTAGCGGTGATCCATGAGATGAAAATACTCCAGCTTTTACGAATGGGATTTTTCTTTATTATTTGTTTTTTAGCATAAAAAAATTACAAAAGTCAATGTAGTACGATTTTTTTGGTAATTAATCAACCCTTAGCTTTTTTTATTTTTATTTTTAAAGAGTGGACTAGAGAAAGCATCCTGATTGGTCCTAAGAGTAGGCTCAAGGATGAAGAGTAAGTGTAAGAGGAGGGGAAAAACTCACCTAAACTAAAGATATATTAGATGAGAATTGGACCCCTAACATTAAAGTTGAGATAGAAACATCTCACCACTAGAACATCTCATGGTACCCCTGGCAAAAAGTTTAACTATCTCCCAGGGAAGGGGGAAAAAGGTGGGAAAAAGGTGGGAAAAAGGGATTTGAGTTAATTATTGCTAAAGTTTTCCTAAGGCAATGATCCCAAACCATAAGATTTAAATCAAGCATATTATTTCTTGATCCAAAAATCATGTATCTTACTTAAAGGGAATTAAATGTCACACCATTTAAACTAATTTGAATAGACATATATTCTTTTTTTTTGAATTTTTTTTTGAGAATTACCATAATGAGGAGATTAAATGACTTAATACATTAGACCATAATTAACATGACATTCTTACAGAGAACTGGAAAAGATCATTTTGCGATAATTAGAAAAATGGCACACATATCATTGACATGGCGTTCTTATAGTAGAGATTGAAATCCTAGAGAAATTGCACGACTATTTAGAATGAAACTAGGTAATACTCATCGGTATCCTGTTCAAAGCATGATAACAATGTAGGTGACTTTTGGAAACTTGTCAATTGACAATGGCCCTGTTTGGTAAACAGCTGTTAGCTGTTAGCTATTAGCTGTTTGTATTAGCTGTTAGCTATTAGCTATTTGAATTAGCTGTTTATATTAGTTGTTTGAATTAGTTATTTTTAGAAAAATTGTTTGATAAAAATTAGCTGTTTTTAAAAACAATATTGGTAAAATTTTAGTTATGCCCTTATTTATGAATTAGTTTTTAATGAAATGTGTGTAATTTTTCCAAACTTGTGAACAATTATGTCATTTTTACAAAAAACTTTTCTTAAAAGGCTAATGGGAATAGCCTTTCAAAAAAAAACTTTTTGGAGCTAAACAACTATTGCAAACAACTCTTTACCAAACACCTTTTAACTGTTTGACTTGGTCAAAAACAGTCAAAATCCTCCCAAATAATTAATTTTCTCCAAACAGCTGTTGTTACCAAACACCCCCAATATCTATTGCTAGCTAATAAGTCGGTAGGCTCAAGAACTCTCTGCATTTGATGGAAGTTGTTGCCCAAGTGTCATAAATTGTACTCATATACTTACCTAAAACTGGTATATCCAGTTATGATTTTAATTATATTTGTATAGATATGAAGTTATCAAATGGAATGTTTTAAGCTGCATAATCACGGCAAATATCAAATGACAAGGCTTCCCTAATCAATAAGATTGATGCTTAAGAGGGTTTGTTTATGGAAAATTTTACTAACTTCTCTTTTCAGATGCTTCAATTTTACAGAGAATATCGATTTCAATAAATGAAAGTGATGACACTTAAGAATTTGCATGATATCTTTTATATACTTCGAAAGGTTTTGCCCTGCTATTTAATTGGGTGCTTTGTAAAGTTCTCAATCCATCTCAATTTATAAACACATTGATTAAGAATGAACTCTAATTTCTGTATCAATATAATAATATTTAGTCATTGCGATAGTTTTCATCGAATCATAGCACATTAGTGTAAATTCATTGTTTATTTTATTAACATATTTAAAATCATTATTAATACATAGTCTCCCTCAAATTGCAGTTACTACACAATAAACCAATAACCTCGCCAAAACGTTGGAAATTCCAGCCTCAAAACATCATCTCACGATATGTAAAATAATCTCACGTTTGGAATTTGTAGACCATTTTTTCAACCAAAAAAACAAAAAAAGAATTTGTGAGCATGACACTGCTGATTCAGAATTATATGCACGGTGGTAATGGGTTGGTGTCATCACACCATCTCGTCTCACTCTCATTCCACTAACATTACCATTTTCTGGTAATTTTCTTTTCTCTGAATGTCAGAAATGGTCAAACCCCTGAAAAGGTCAACAACTTGGTCTTGTTTTCCATTGTTTGACGGCAATTTTATCTCCTTTCCTAAATTTGCCAATAATACGGTCGTCTTGCACTGGTTACTCGTCACTTGAATGATTATATTGCAGAAATGCAGAGCCTTGTAAGAGTTGTATTACACTTGTAAGACAAATAAAAATCATTATTGGTTATTTTGTACCAATTTGTTAATTGACACTTTCAGCAGATTTTTCGGGTAACCA
>NCQV01066234.1:0-13557 GCA_002740545.1 Lophocereus schottii
TCTTGTGTCACTAAAGCTTGGAACCTGTTCCTAAGACTTGTTCTTAACATTTAGTGACCAGGTTAATACAAATATTACAAACAACAGTGTAGGCCCTGTTTGGAGAGCTTGTTTGGAACAACATTATTTAGACAAATATGTTACACTTGGATTTGTTATCATCAAAACTAAATATAATTATGCAACACCACTGTAACTGCACTCATTTAGAAAAAGTGTTTGATAAAATTATCTGTTTTTTTGGAAGACATATTCGGTAAAATTTCATTGATGTTCTTTTTCTAAGATACTTTTCAATTGAATATGTTTTTTAATTTATTGGTCATCTTGTTTTGTTTTAAATAAGAATTAAATTTATGTCTAATGTTAAAATTCTCCTTGGAACTTTATTTTCGTTCTAATTTGAAGACTTTATGTTCATTAGTTATTTTCTTTAGTTTCCAATTTTTATCTACTTATGTAATGCTTACATCTTGTATTTTTCTATTGTTATTACTGTACGTTTATTTTTTTATGAATTGAAATTTATATGAACTCAATCTATATTTTTGTTATGAATTGAAATATGCATAGATTTCAAATGATTTGGTCTTCATTGAATTCAACTTAAATAAAATATGATTTAAAACATCACTAATAACCTACATCAACTAAAGCTCATATTCCAAACAATTGGGGGCTGGGAGAGGAGGTGGGGGGAGAGGGCAACCAACTAATCTAACGCGCAAGTATCAAACATTTGAAATTACATTCAACTACAAAAAGAAACTCTCAACCAAATAAGTTAGAAATATTAATTTATAATATTCTACACCATTTAGCCGCCACTAAACTTGAAGCAATGTTGTCATGAATAGTTGACCTTTCTTGCACTCTTGATCTTTCATCACTATCTTCTGCGGGATTGTTGGCTACATCTGAAAGTGAATAAGGAGGAGTAAAATCAGGGTCATCATCGATGATTTTAAAAGTTGGATCATGAACTATACTCTATATATAATTATGCAATGCAAATGTTACCAATATAGCCCGATTTGGATCTTTGATTGAATATTGAGGCATATACGCAATATTTTCCATCAATCCTTCAGTACGTCAAAAGCCCTCTCGATGCAACTTCTTAATGAAGAATGGGGTCAATTAAAGATTATAAACCCAAGAAACTGGAACACGGAACTCTTATTGATGATATCTTATCATTGATATAGTGTTAAGATTCCTTGTCGATCTGGATAACCTTTATACACCAAATAATATTTGCCTAGATGCAATAAAAAATGTTACTAAGATGAATTTCATTATATAAGTGAAGAAAAAATTTTAAAAAAAGTAAACCATTACCTGGAGGTGGTACTGAAAATTTGAGTATTAGATTATTCATCGTGGATGCCAAGATGCGTGAATCTTGTGCAGATCCCTCCCAACCAATTAAGCTATATATGAATTGTAAATCAAAATTACATACTGTTAACATATTAATAGTTGGTGTCCCTTTTTGCCGTTTGTAACGCATTTGGTCTTCTTCAGGAATAGTAATGCGTAGACCCCTCCCAAAGCTCCAATGCAATCCTGATACAAAATATTTATAAATAAGTATCACATATTATCTAATACAAAATAGAAAGATGGATATAGAATATAGTCTTAGGTTAAAATGAGGCATATATCGATTATGTTGCAATTTCTAGCGAGATGTCCTTGAATTCGTGATCTCTAAGCTTTAGTATATCCTTAAAAAATTCATCCATTGTATCCAAAATTTCTCTAAAAACTCTACTAATCATTTCACCAGAATGTTGGAAATGCTCTTGTGCATCTCTATTTGACACACGTTTACTAAGAACATACACAATAAGCCTACTTTTTCCAAAACTGACATCCCATCTGGAGGTTGTAATCCATATTTGTTTTTCAGATCCATACATAATTGACAAAAAGTTCACTCATTCATGCTAAGTATGTTAAAACACCATTTCTCATGACCATACAATAATTTATTCACCCATTTTTCTCCGATCATGTATGAAGTTATACAAGGCTCCTTGTATATATGTTTTAAAAAATAGTCAACAATATGACAAAGTAAATAAGCCATTACATCCAACATAACATCATAGCCATCATCATCATTACTATCACCCACTTCACCACCATCATCAGTTTTACTTTACCATCATTATTAAGTTCAATGTTATCCATTGTAACAACCCAAATGCATAGAATCTGCTATTTATATTCTCTCCATTAAATTTACCAATTAAAAATGATAACCCAAAGATTATGGCGTTAACGCCATCTAAAAAGGACCAGACTTAGCTTAAAAATAATTAAGCATAACTAAGTTGAATATGGTTTTCCACTACAAGACATTTACACAATCACGAACCATCAAAACCATACATAAACAGTTTCTAGTATCTCAAAGTTTACACCAAAATATAGTCACTCGTTGTAGAGTATATAGTTTTGACATCATAATATTTCACAATACAGTGCTAAAAGCATCTAAGCCCGAATACAACAATATTCCTTTCGGACTTTCTCACTCACTTATCTTCTTCAGTCGGCTTGCTAGCCTGAGGGCGATTCACAGAGAACATGAAACAAAATATAAAAACATTTCGAACTATGACCCGAAGTGCAGTACATGCATTTCTGTATTGTTAAGTAGTCATTGAAAACTTGATTGGGCCCAAATTGTAATTCATTTTAATTTAAAGTAGGGAATGAGATGAGCATAAAACTGCATTGCTAATTATTATCTGATAGTGAACCCCTAGCAACTGTTACGATCCACAGATAGGTATACTCCTGCCAAGTCGATCAGAGGACCTGACCTGAAGCCGCGCGGATAACTAAAGGGTAATGCCCTATAACTGATAACTGATGGGGTCACTAATTATGTGACAAATCATTGACTAAACTGATTCATTGATGTACTTAGCAAAATATTATAATTTTGATAAATACGTGCTGATTTCTAAAGATACATGCAATGAACGTACCTGAGACTTTTAATGAAATCTCACTGAGTATGATTATGCACAAAAGGAAGAAAATTATAGATTAGGCCTTAATTCTATGCAAAAATATCATTATAGGAACATATAGTTAGCAAATGTATTTATTTTCATAGTTGATAGTTTTAGTTAAAAAGTAAAGGCTTAACAGGGGCTAAAATAAATGACTCGTAACTTAATATTCCGACCTCCATTTGGGACCTAAATTCCACAATATAGAAAGCTTAAAAAGTTCCGCGAAACTTTCATTTACAAATAAGACATGATTTCCATAATAGAGTTCCCAAAATTGGGCTAGAACACAAGTGTGCGAGCTTTGGTCTAACCTGCACAATTCTAGGAAAATAGCCATAACTTTTTCTACAGAAAATGGATTAGAACAATCCAAAATGCATTCAATAGATAGCTCACTGATCTATCTATCCACCAAAAATCATAATTTTTTGATGGGCCGATTATTACCAGGTTAATGGAAAAATGTCCCCTATTTTCAACCAGTTCACAACCACACTACTTTTGTTTCCTCCTTTCTTTTCATATAATTCGCCGCCTAAAATCACTCCTTAAAATAATGTAACAAAGTGTTGGTCCTTCTCATCACCATACAAAGCCATATTACTTAATTTCACTCCATGGTCATCCATATCAAATTTTCAATTCTTTTCTTTCACAAACCCACTCAAAATACATCCATGATCTTACTTATTTGAATAAATGAGCAAAATGACCCTTTATAATCAATTAGAGGAATTTTCATAATCCGCCCCTTTTTTAAGAATCATACCAAATCATTTTCAAGTTGAAACACATCAAAGATTCATTTCTCAACCAAATATACATAAGTAACATGCTTGATGTTAAAAGAAAGCTAAGCCTTGCATAATTATTAAAACCCTAGGTTTTGGCCAACTTAGACTCACATTTAACTCATTCAAAAACCTCACCAACACCACCATAATCATTTATGATGCTAAAGATTGCCAAAACAAATACAAAACAATCTATAAACTTGTATGACCCTGAACAATCTCAACTCCCACTTACTCTCATGCTTCACCAACGATTAAAACACCAAAATAACTCTTATTTCTATCAAAACAACATGATCAATAATCAAAAATAATAAAACAAGAGTCAAAACTAACACACACATAAAAAACAACCAGAACAAGGTTAGGGTTTACTCACTTTGTTGCCTAGAAAAGAGGTGGGAGAAGCGGTTGATAAGGGTGGGGGTTGAGAGGGGATGGTGGCTGAGCTGGTAGTGGTGGACTGGCGGCACTGGTTGCTATGGTGGGTGGCTCGTGGCGGCAGCACAGCAGCAAGCGAGGGGGCCAGTTATAGAGGAGAGAGAAGGGGAAGATGGCTTTGTGATATTTGCTTATTTTACTAGGCTGGAAATGCTTTATATACACTCGGCTGAATTTTCACCTCATAAAGTAGCTTTTACTAATTACAATTATGGATAAATTATGATAATTAGCTAGGCTTAACTAAGCAAAATTGTCGGGATTCAAATTGGGCCAAAATGAATTAGGCTGGGAAATAAAACGCTCCATAACGATAATGTTTTTATGTAACTCGAATTAAAATTTTTGTGATGTTATAGAAAAATAAATTAAAGCACTTAGATTATAATTATTAGGGCTAACCATCAATTCTCCCAAAATTTTCGTTAATAAGTAAACAAATGAATAAAACCCGAATTGCGAAGCGAGGACCCAAATGAATTTTTTTTTTCCACCGAGATGATTAAATGCGATAAATAAATATGAGGAAATTATTAACATGAGATAATTAAATAAATAAACATAATTTAGGGTTGGACTATTACATCCCTGTTGCTTTCCATATATCTCAGGTGCATATCTTTGTAGTCCATACATGTAATTTAAAGTCAACATGTTTATTTACTCAGATGCATATAATTTGTAATTAAAAAGGAAAAAAAATACAATCATAATATTAATACGAATATATGCATATAACTCAAATCATAATTCTAACTAGTTTAAGAGTTCATAAAATTAGGTCAGACGATAATAATAAGCTTACAACCATCATATTTCCAACTTAACTTGAAAGTTCACAAAGTAAGGCCTACAACCATATCTTCGTCATGCTTCTAGCGGCTTGGAAGTTCACAAAATTAAAACTACAAGTATCATACTTCCAATTAACTTGGAAGTTCATAAAGGAGGCCTATAATGATTTAAAGCATACAAAAGAGTTAACCAAGTCTACTAATCAGGTTAACTTCATGACTAATTTACTACAAGACTAAAGACACACCACATTCATTTCTTGCCATACTTTTCATACAAGTAAGTTAGCCATTGAACTCTTGAATCATCATTTGGAAAACCAAATAAGATCATCCTTTTTTGTGGATTTTCTACCAATTCACAAGCAAATATAAAGACCGGATTCGTAGGATCAAAAGTAGGCAAGACCCATATCTTGGCTAATGCATCGGGAACACTAGGAGCTCCATCATTGACACTCCCATTTTTGTTATTCATCTCCTTTCTTTGCCCTTTTTCCCTTCTTTTGAGTCTTTCAACCCTTCTTTCCCCTTTCTCAATCTCCCTTGCTTTTTTCTCTGAAATGATAACTTCCAACATGGTATCAAGTTTCTCATATATCATGATTGTCGACCCTATTCTTCTAAGACCGTTGATCTTTGCACTTTTATTAGGATCTAAGCAAAAATTCTCCAATTTTCTTTTACCTTTTCCATTTCCACCTTCATCTACCTATTAAGAAATAGATGGCAAAAAACTTGATGTGAATTTTATGTTTAGTTTTAAAATCCTTTTTACTTGTAAGTGAACAAGCTTAATTGTAGACTAACGAGTATAGAAGTGTTGATCTCACGAGGAATAATAGTTATTTTAAATTTAGTCTTTCTGATTATAAAGAATAGTTCAATTGAGGAGTTCAATTACAATATGAATTAACGGAACAAAAGAAGAGTAAATGAGTCAAGAGATTGAAGAGAAATCAAATAGGAGAAAGATCTAGGATTTTGAATTTCACCATTGATGAAAATATTAATTTATTAACTTAAATGAGAATTCAATTTGTTTATTGTTCAACCTATGTGACAAATATTAGGTCATAAATTAAAAAGATGATTATTATCAAGTGAGATTATTTATCTAGAGGATTAGCATGAATCATTCTTTTTAGGCATAACTCATCTAATTTCTAGAATAAATTATTTGATTTTAAAAATTATAATTTTAAGCCCAAATTGCATATATTCACATTAGCCTACGAGGGCTAATATTAATTTGAGATAGCAAATTAAACTAGTGTAATCAGCATAATTAAACATTAGTATTAAGATGCATAAATAGATTAAGGTCAAGAATAAATTCAAATTTGTGCAATTAAAGAGATAAAAATAACCCCATAAGAAATTAGCAAAATAATATTATTATTCAGGATTCATCCTAATCCTAGAAATGAGTAGTTTACCCAGCCATAGTTAGTAAAAGCCCCGTTAAAGTTGGTATATTTCACTTCCTATGTTCAAACTTTTAGATTCAATTATACAAATGATATAATCAAGTATAAACTCTTAAATTTGACTCACAAATAAGATGAGATGAGAAGAGAAAAATAGCTAATAAAGCTTATTTTCTTCTAAACCCATCAACCCTATGATTTTGTCTAATAAATACTCTCAGCTCTCTAAAAAAGTAGAAGATGGAAGATAGAAGAATGGTTGGATGCTTGAGTGGGTGAATGGATGAATAAGTGGATAATTACTCCAACCCATGACCTCTTTTTATAGTGGAAATCCAACCTTTTTCCGCACCCAAAAATTAGTGAAAATGAATTTCAATTAATTCTTTGTTGTTATATTGCATAAGAAAAGGTTAGTCTTAAGCATAAAATTAATTTTGATTAATTATGGTTGACTAGGTTAAAAATTGGCTCATGTAGAAAATTGGAGCAATTTGAGAAAATGGAGCAGTTACGTTGATGCTGGCTATTGGGCCTCGGCTAACACAACCCAAATGGAAGAGAAAGGATGAGAGTATGGGGTGGATAGGGCCACGACTGAGGCTAAGAAAGAGAGGCCCAAATGGTGGTAATGAGAGAAAAGAGGGAGAAGAGGTTGTGGGCGCTAGAACGAGCCAGGCCTAGACAGTAGGGGGCAAAATGAGGGAAAGAGAGGTGATGGGGGGCTAGCACTGGGATCGGGCCTCGGTTTGGACCGAGGGACAGGCTAAAATAGGTCGAGCATAGAAAGAGAAAGAGATAGGGTGCGTGAAGAGGAGGGGAAGAGCAGGACCGAGCCGTGTAGATCAAGCCCCAACAGAGCTTCTAGTCTGGGCAACTCTTATTTTCATTATTCTCTCTCTCTTTTTTTTGTGTCTCTTGAGCTTGGACTCTAGACATTGCAAATATATGAGATCCAAGTAGTTGAGCCATTATGGCTAAGTTCTTCTATATTTATTTTTACCTCAAAATTCTATAAAATATGCATTATTTACTCATAAATACATATTTTAGAGACTTAAAAGTGGTGAAATGAAGGACAAAATTACATGTAAGGCAAGAATGATCAACTACCTCACACCAAAACTTTGCTAGTCCTCAAGCAAAGAACAACAATAATGCATATATTCATTTGAACCATTAAGTAGAATAAGAATAAGATCAAGGGAGAAAATCAAGTGATCCAACTATGAATGCCCACTTCAAATCACATATATCAATTCACTACCAACCCACAACTCATTATCAAAGATTTTCAACTTCAACTAAGTCAATACGCCAAGATTCAAGCAAATTAAGCATACAACAAAACTCTGTAATAAACCATAAGCACAAAATTTGACATCACATAACAAAAATCACAAGAGTATTTTTAAAATTAAGTCTCCAATGCCAAATCAATTTATTATTCTCTGTTTCTTGACTTTTTTTTTTGAGACTTTGAATTTTTTTTCCAAAGTTACTTGATTTCATGTGCTCTCTTGAGTGAATAAAGATATGAATAAAGATGGCAGTAAGAGAAGCACTTAGTACATATTCAAGCAATTAAAGATATGATAGAACCTAAACATTGGTACCAAAATCAGCACTTAATTAATTCAATTTATTTCTTTATTAACTGAAAATTCAATGGGGAACTCGATGCTTTTCGAATACTCATCATGACATTATAAATGGGGTTACATCTCAAACTCAAAATCAATTACATGGTGGCATTAGCATAGCAAAGAATTTGGCTTTCGACTAGTCAAAGTTAGAAATAATCTATAATGAGCATGTGTCACATGAATCAAATCCACGTAATAAGAGTGGAATATGCATAAAGATAACACTCAAGCTCTTCCTGATATCAAATTCACCCAAAGATTTTCAAGTTTAAATTTTCCTCAAAATTTTCAATTTTCCTTCCTCACATACCTAAACCTTACATTGTCCTCAATGTCAAAAACAATAAGAAAGAGGGAAATGTAGAAAAGAACAACACAACTTGATAGCACAAGGAAGTCATTTCCATATAAGCCTAACATTAAACTCCCAAAAGTACCTTCACATCTGTCACCAACCACAAAAGCCACAAACCAAGTGAAGTATTACACTTTAAAACACGAGTACATCCAAAAAGAAAACAAAAACAAAAGACTCAAAACTCTCCAAAAAGATTGGGTTGTCTCCCAACAAGCGCTAAGTTTTTTATCTTCAGCCAAATAAGGTCCCATCCACTAATCATAGTAGATAGGTTCTACTAGATTTATGGACTTAATACCATGAGTCACAATAGGTTTCAAACATTGCCCATTAACCATGAGAACTCCACCATCTTAAGGATTCAAAATTTGGACCGCCCTAGAGGGAAACACCTGTTGGACAACAAAAGGACCATCCCATCTAGATCTTGACTTCCTCGAAAACAGTTTATGCTTAGAGTTAAAAAGATAAACCTTTTGATTAGGTTCTAAAGATTTACAAGAAATCATTTTATCATAAAAAGTTTTGGTTTTGACTTTATAAATCTTAGCATTCTCATAGGCTTCATTACGCAATTCTTCCAACCCATTCAATTGAAGCCAACTATTAGAACCCGCTTGTTTCATATCAAAATTAATAGCTTTAATAGCCCAAAAAGCACGATGTTCTAATTCAACCAGCAAGTGAAAGCCTTAAAAATCAGCAGGTAATGAGACATCCCAATGGGAGTCTTATAAGCAGCATGATAAGCCTAAAGAGCATCAAGTAATCTCAAAGATCAGTCTTTTCTATCAGGCCGAACCATTCTCTCGAGTATAGACTTAATCTCACGATTAGACACTTCAACTTAACCACTAGTCTGAGCGTGATAAGGGGTGGCTACTTTATGAGTCACATAATACTTTCTAAGCAAAGTCTCAAAAGATTGATGATAAAAATAACTACCCCCATCACTAATAAGAGCTCTAGGGGGTACCATACCGACAGAAAATGCACTCTTTCACACTTGAACACAACCTTGTGGTTATTAATCCAAGTGGCTATGAATCCTAGTGGCCTGAGCTTCCATCCAGTTTGACACATAATCAACAGTAGCTAATACAATGCCAAAAGATAGAGAAAAGGGACCCATAAAGTCAATGCCCCACACATTAAATATCTCAACAATAAGAATAAAGGAAAGGGGCATCATATCATTACGGGATAAGAGATCCGTTGGTTGACAATGCTCACAAGCGAGACAGAATTAGTGAGCATGTCTAAACAAAGTGGGCCAAAAGAACCCACTTTATAAGACTTTAGTAGTTGTCCTATAACCTCCAAAGTGACCATCACAAGTATAAGAGTAACAAAAGGTGAGAATACTATGAATTTCATTCTTGGGGACACATCTACATACCACTTGGTCAGGGTAATGTTTGAAAAATGAGGATCTTCCTAATAATAATGTCTTATATGTGAGAAGAACCTATCTTTCTCTTGTTTGGACCAGTGAGGAGGAATCTTTCCAGTGGCAAGATAGTTCACAATGTGAGAAAATCAAGGGAGAGGGGTATGTGACAAAGCAAACAGCTACTCATCAGGAAAGTGGTTAGAAAATCCAACAAAGTTATCAGTATATTCAATGAAGATTTTAGATAAATGGTCTATAATTGAATTTTGAGAACCTTTCTTATCTTTTATCTTAATATCAAACTGAGTAATAAAATCCATCTAATAAGTTGTGGCTTGGTGTCATTATTAGCTAATAAGTGTTTTAATGTAGCATGATCAGTGAATATAATCACTTTTAAACAAAAAAAGGTATTAATAGAATTTATCAAGTGCAAATACTACAGTACTAACTCTTTCTCAGTAGTCGAATAATTCTTTTGAGTATTAGTAAGAGTTATACTAGCATAGTGAATTAGATGATGCATTCTATTCATCCTTTGATCCAAAACAGCGCCAATACCAAAATCAGATGCATCACACGTAATCTCAAATGGCAAAGAAAAATCAGGGGGCTGCGTAATAGGGGCTGACACCAATAAAGATCAAAACTTTTCAAAAGCTTTCACACAAGATTCATCAATCATAAAAGGAGCCTCTTTTGTAAGGGGATTAGTAAGTGGGCGAGCTACTTTACTGAAATCCTTAATAAATCTCATGTAGAAACCAGTATGGCCAAGAAATGATCTGAATTGCTTCACAGAATAAGGCACAGGCAGGTTAGAAATCAAATCAAGCTTGGCTCTATCAACCTCAATCCCCTTTTTGGCACTTTATGTCCTAAAATAATCCTTTCTTAGACCATGAAATGACTCTTTTCCCAACTCAAGACCAAATGCGCTTCTTCACAACTTTTCAGTACAGTGGATAGATTAGCAAGACACACATCAAAGGAAAAACCAAAAGTAGAGAAATCATCCATAAACACTTCCATGAAATTATCAATATAATTAGAAAATATGGCCATCATACATCTCTAGAATGTAGATGGGGCATTACACAGCCCAAAAAGCATTTTTTGATCGGCGAAAGTACCCGATGAGCATGTAAATGTCATTTTCTCTTGGTCCTCAAAATAGATAGGTATTTGTTTATAACGAGAATGCCCATCTAAAAAGTAGTAGAAACTTTGTCCAACTAATTTTTTCAAAATTTGATCAATAACTGGGACGAAAAAATGGCCCTTTCTAGTAATAGAATTCAACTTTTTATAATCAATGCACACCCTCCACCCCATAATCTATCTAGTAGGGATCAGTTCACCTTTATTATTATTTATCACAGTTATGCTAGATTTCTTAGTAACCACTTGAACTAGACTAACCCATTAACTTTCAGAAATAGGGTAGATAATGCCTACATTTAAAAGCTTTATCATCTCTTTCCAGACAACTTCTTTCATGTGAGGGTTCAGTCTACGTTGCATTTGCTTAATAGTTTTAACATCATCCTCCAAGTGAATTCTATGCATACAAATTGTGGGACTAATCCCTTTCAAATCGGCAACTGACCACTAGCACACTTAAAATCAACTCTTCCTCTTGATCACATGATAAAAGAAAAGATATAGTGATAGGTAGGGTTTCTTTAGGGCCTAGAAACACATACTTGAGTGAATCAGGGAGAGGTTTCAACTCAAGTTTAAGAAACTTGAGTACACTGTGAAGGTGGCATAAGAGAACTAGCCAAAGGGGGAAGATGTTCATAAGTGCAGAGGAAGACTCAAGATGAGGAGTTAAATTAAGATTAGAATCCATCACATCTATTGTACTTCCTAAGTCAAATAATCTCAAATCCCCATGGCAAAGACAGGTTCCCAAGAGATCACAGCTCAGAATGGTAGGTAAAGTTTCTTCAATCATTTTATCAATCACATCAACAAATAAGCATTCAGATTCATCTTCAAACACAGGTTGAGCAGAAGTTTTAAAAATGTTAAGCCTAACCCTCATGTTCATGACCATGACATCTATCACTCCCAACCTACAGTTAATGATGGCATTAGTTGTGGTTAGGAGGGGACATCCTAAAATAAGAGAGATTTACTTAGAAGCATGACTAGGGCCCATGTCCAACACAACCAAGTTAATAAGAAAGAATCCTTTATCAGTTTTTACTAAGACATTATCTATTCAGCCCCTAAGAGTCCTAACCGACCTATCAGCTAGTTGAAGGGTACATTTGGAAGGTTTTAATTTACCCAATCCCAACTCTAAGTAAATAGAATACGGTATCAAATTGACACTAGAACCCAAATCCAAGAATGTCCTTTCAATTTTGTGATTGCTAATAAAACATGAGATGGTAGGAGCATCGGCATCTTTGAACTTAGGTGGAGTGTCACATTTCAAAATTGAGCTAGTTGTTCACTTAGAAGAACCTTTTTAGACTTTTATCTTTAGATTTTATTTTAAACGTGCATATGTCTTTAGGAAACTTAGCATAAGCCAAGATCTGTCTAATCGCTTCCAAGAGGGGGAAGATTGGCCTTAGCTTGCTTAAAGGTCTATAGGATGTTATCTTTTTGCTTATCTTTCTTGGAAGGGAATGGTGCATCCAAAGCTTATGGGTAAGGAACCCTTGGCTTATATGTCAAAGTAGGGTCAGACACATCAGGAGAAGGGGATGGGTTATTAAGGTCACTCTTCATGGACTTAAGTCTTTTCTCTTTATCATGTTCCTTCTTAGTCATATCTTTACCACTCCTAAGAACCATTACAGCTTTCAATTATTCAAATTGTTGGCCTTTAGGGTTCTATAGGGGATGACTTGGAAGTTTTCCTTCTCCTCTTTTATTTGCAACTATGGCTAGTTGCCCAAGTTGGGTTTCTAACTTAGTTATTAATTGTAAGTGAGAGTCAACAATATATATTTAGACTTAATTCCTTAGACCTTAGAATCAACATTTTGCACAATAGAAGTCAAGGTATCAAGGATAGAAATTACCTTGTCTACATCAGAGCTCTCAAATGGAGCTTGACGGGAAGGAGAATATATCTAGTTTTGAAAACCAGAAGGGGTTGACCTACTAGATGACACTTGAGGATTCTCTACATTTTAAGATCTTTGTGAAAAATTATGATGGTTCCTCCAACCATGATTATAGGTATTAGAATAAGGGTTGTTGGATGGAGAAAATCCTTGGGCAGCATTAACTTGTTTAGTCACACAGTCAGACTTACCAATACAAGAATAGTCAACAGAAGCATGCATGAGACTAGCACAAATCGAATACACATTTTGCATAGAAGGGGTATTAGACACTTTGTTTATGCGCAACAATTGATCAAATTTCTTAATTAAGCATGACTTTACTAGAAAGTCAATTGAATGTGAAACCCCATGAATCCCTCCTTTACTTTCTAATTGCTTAGGCAAATCAGAATGTGAGGAAGTAGCATGTAAGTGCAAATTTTTACTCAAATGTTCAAACAATTCCTAGACTTCTTCAGGAGTTTTGTACAAGAGACTAACACCAAAAGATGCATCAACCATTTGCGTATTGTGCTCATCTAAACTAGAGTTAAAACTCTAAATGCATTGTTTCATAGGGGCCTCATGGTGAGGA
>NCQV01066253.1:17447-27488 GCA_002740545.1 Lophocereus schottii
GTTGGGGCGAGGGACGGATCGCATATGCTTTTTGGGTCAGGTGGGTTTCGGATCAACGCACGTCAAGTTGGGTATTGTTCCGATTTGGACAAGATTCGGATTCATAACGATTTCAAGTCGAGTACGGGCCTGTTCTTTTCGATGCTCTTTTTCGGTTTACTCACTTTAACCCAATTCAATAAAAAATACCAATTTCAATCCACTTCAACCTACTTCAACTCACTTCAACCAACTTCAACCCATCTCCTTCGAAATTTTATTCTCTCTATTTTAATCAATATAAAAAATATATCAACTTCAACTCATTTCAACAAAAAGTACCAACTTCAACCAACTTTATCTCACCTCAACCAATTTCACTGTTTTACCAACCCTAATTTACTTATGAAAAGAACAAACCCTGCATCCAATACATATGAGGTTTGAGTCGGGTCAACTTCAGTGAATTTTAGGATGGGTCGATTTTATTTTTAAAATTTGTCAATTTAGTTGGGTTAAAAAGTGGGTTGGGTATAGATCATGTTAGGCTTAGGCTTCTCTAAATTTTAAGGTTCTCTTTGGCAAGTAGCCATTGGTTATTATTTGTTAGCTATTTTTATTATTTGTTAGTTTTTTATATTAATTGTTAAATTATTGACTGTTTGTATTAACTGTTTGAATTAGTTAATTTATGAAAAAACTATTTGATGAAATTAGATTTTAATGATAAAATTGTGAGACAAACGGCTAATTATAAAAAAAAAAACCTATTCCAAAAAGATGAGAAAATTACCTTTTCCACATTACCTTTTTGGACTCAAAAAGCTCTTTTAACAAGTTTTTTTTCTTTTAACCAAACACTCAAATTAACTTTTTGACTTGATTAACCAGCTAATTTAGGTTCAAATCTTTTCAAAAAGTTGTTTACTAAACACTCCTTAAATGAATTACTTATATGACAGGTCACATTCAAAAACCGATTTTATTAGTTAAACCCTGTTGTTCAATTCTCATTATTTATATATTTGTATAAAACAATAACTAGTAATGTGAATCCTCCTTATGTAGGATTTAGGAATATCCAAATGTAAGAAGTTTTAACCATATATATATTTTGACAAGTAGAAAGACCGATTCGAAAGGACCAAAAAAACTTTCTCTACTATTCTCTTTATAATTCATGTATAAGATAAATTTTATAGCTTATGTATTGATTTTTTTAAAGAGTTTTACTTTAGCACATTTCAAATAAACCTAACAAATAGGTCATTCAGTTTGGGTACAAGTCGAGTTAAGCTTGGATCAGGTCATATTTCAGGTTAAGTCACATTTTTGGTCAGTTCGGTTTGGGTCGGGTGAATTTCAGTTCGGGTGAATTTCGGGTCAATCGATTTTGATCCAATACGATTGTCATGCAAAAAAAAGCAACTTTGTAGAAAATTTCGGATCGGGTATGGTTCGACTTATGTTAATTCGGGTTTCGGGTTCACTTTCGGGTGAACCTGTTTTGGATGTTGGGTTGAACATGGATTCGGGTCATTCGATTCGAGTTTCGGGTTTCAGTTTAGCTTTCTCAGATCTACTTTATAATACATAGTTGACTTAATTTTTCAATAAACAAAAAATTTTGCTACTCATATTAGAAATTCTTGTTATATAGCATTACTTTGAAATATAAAATAAACGTATTATAATTCACTAAATACCGTATGACCACGTAGCTCTGCGACAATATGGTTTAATGTATTGGATTTCAATTTTATTAATAAAGTTTTCCAAATGTAGGCAAATAAAACTGTTTTTCCCAAAAACTGTTTTATGGGTCTTTAGGAATCAACCTCTCTATGGGTAGGAATACCGGTAGAGGTAAGGTTGCCTACAGCTAGATCTCCACAGACCCGCGAAAGCGGGACCCACACTGAGAGTTGCTGTTGTTATTGTAGACAAATAAAAATTTTAAGAACTTTTAAATCACAAATTATGAAACTTAATTACTACAGTTTTTGTTAATAGTTTTTGCAGTATTATAGACTGAACATTTATAAAGTCTATAAAAATAGTCTTGGTTATATTGACGTACTTTCTTTATCTTAAGAAGGTTTTTTTTCCCAAAAAAAACAAATAATAAAAAAAAATTAAAACATTAGAATGCATTTAAGAAGCATTGTATTAGGTCGATTTGGGTTTCGGTTGTTCAGGTCTGAATTGGTTCAAGTTTATTTAAGTTTCAATCATTTATGTGCGGTTCTAAATCGGATCGGGTTTGTATCTCGGCTAAATCAATTCAGATCTAAGTTAATATGAGTTTGAGTCGTTTCACTTATCTAGCTCAAAATCCGGGTAATTATTATTATTATTTGAAAAACTACTTTTTTTTCTTCTTATTGTTGTTATTTTTGTTCACAAAAACATTATTTTTTGTGTCCATTTCAACCCACCCGAGTAATTTGTAGGCGAGTGTGTAAGCCGCGAGATCCAATGCACCAGATGGGCCGCGACCCAGCCCAACTGAATCACATAAGCTAACTCCTGCCCCTTACTGTTCCAAATTGGCTCCTTGTTCAGTCTCTCTCTTCTTCCCCTTAAACCCTAGTTATACCCACTGCTCGCTGCAAAGTGAACAACAGCATCAGGAGAGAAGAACGAACAGAGGCAGAAGAAGAGGAAGAAGATGAGAACGCTAGACGAGCAAGAAACCACGGTTGTGTTCGAGAAGCTCTACAAATTCGTGGGCAACAATCTGAAGAACATCGTCGAAAACCCATCTCACGAGGGTCCGGATCCGAACCCGGGTCGGTACTGCTTCCGTTTGCAGAAGAATCGGGTCTACTACGTCAGCGAATCGCTGGTGAAACGCGCCACCAACGTTTCTAGGGAGCAGCTGGTTTCCCTGGGTATTCAAGTCGGAAAGTTTACCCACCATGGAAACTTCCATCTCACAGTTCACGCTCTCTCTCTCCTCGCTCCCAATGCCAAGCACAAGGTATGGCTCAAACCCACATCTGAGATGTCGTTTTTGTATGGGAATCCGGTTTTGAAGGCGCATTTGGGGAGAATTACCGAGGATATTAATTCTGGGGATGGTATTGTGGTTTATTCGATGTCGGATGTTCCGCTAGGGTTTGGGATAGCGACTAAATCGACCAAAGATTGTCGGAAATCGGACCCGAATAGCATGGTGGTTATTCATCAGGCTGATATTGGGGAGTATTTGAGGATGGAGGATGATCTTTGATTTTGAATTTTTGATTGAAATTGACATTTGAATTTTGCGGTAGGCTTATGCTTGGGTGGGTCAGTTGTATGTGATGAAAGTAAGCTTGATGATCAATCAAAAGCTTCTATATTTGAGCATGTTTGGAATTGTGGTGTTGTAGGGGTTTCATGATTGATGATGGGTTTGTGGAATTTGGCACTTCAGTATACGTTTGATACTACAATTTTCCATGGATGTACAAGTTGAAGGAACTTATTAGCAATACAATGGCTCTGTTCTGTTCTCTGTTTTTGGTGTAATTTGATTTGATGATATTGAGATCTTTCAGTTTTATTTTTGTGATGTGCTTAGTGTAGAGGATCAACGGGCACTAGCTAATAAGAAAACATGTTTTGCTGAAGCAAAAAGGCCAAAATTCTGTGCTTGCTAGTTTAATTGGAAATTGTTAGTTGGTGTAAGCGACCTAAGTTCAAATCCTACTTATGTAAGTCTTTTGTCTCTGGTTCATATCCTAAAACCGGCTACTTGGGTCGAAAAAAGAAAAATAGGGACCTAATGTAGTGTTTGGTTGAGTGTAAACAACCTTGTATTGTAAACAAGTTTGTAATCGTATTTTCATTCTTTTGTTTGGTTGTTAGAGAGTATTATAAATAACAACAACCCTACAATTATGATTACCACAAACTATGTAATGATTATTACATTACAAGGTTGATTGCATCACATTACATTTAACCAAATGTCACATAAGATTGAGGCCATGTTTGGCAAACAGTTGTTAGTTGTTTGTATTAGTTGTTAGTTGTTAACTGTTTGAATTAGCTGTTTGTATTAGCTGTTTGAATTAGCTGTTTGTTGAAAAACTGTTTGGTAACATTAGCGGTTTCTGATAAAGTTGTGAAACAAAAAGTAATTCTTCAAAAAGCTATGGAATTAGGCTTTTCAAATTAGCCTTTTGAACTCAAAAAACTTTTTCAAAAAGGTCTTTCACCAAACATTCAAATTAGTTTTTTTGCTTGGTGAAACAGTTAATTTTGGTCAAAAAAGCTCTTTTTTGGTTAAAAAGCTCTTCAAAAAGTTGTTTGCCAAACGCCCTCTGAATGATTGTTGGTGAGCCCAACTGCCAAGGACCAAATTTTGTGACATTTTCATAATTTTGAGTTCCTTTGGTCATTTTAAAGCTATTTCCTTTGTGTCATCAACCTTATTGTTAACTCTAACTTGCCATCACATTGAACTTTCTTTGGAGGCAGACAGTTAATTCCCTTCCATACAGAACTCACAACAGCAGGTTGCAACTGCTGATTGTGGGATGATTTTCAGACTGTTATGCTGAATAATCATTGCTGAATGCTGACCGTCTTAAAACTGCGGTACTTATACTGGCTGGAGCTGTGTTACCATTTGATGTACTTAACAAAACATTGGTGTAAATTCGATTGGTAGTTGGATAGCCAAATTGATACGATCAGAAAATGGAGACCAATGTGCTGTAAGTTCATCTACAATTAGGCATTAGCCATTAGCCCTGTTCTGGAATATCTTGATTTCTAGTGTCCTGGAGTATCTCTAATTCTTCAGTTAATGGGATAGATCCTAAATCATGTTCGTCTTGTAATCGGATCAAATTATGTATTTTAATTGTTTCGTTCGAGGGGAATCTCATTTGTGTGAAAGTGTTCCAGACTAATACAAGCTGTTTAGTTCGTGGTTATCTCACAAAATTACCTGTAAACTGTAAGAACTACTTTGGCCTACAAATGTAATTGTCCCTGAAACACAAATTCTGCTCTAACCAACTTATGATCAGGTATCTCTTTCCACAGTCAGTGTGTTATTCAAGGAAGTAACAGCCCATGTAAACTTTATCAGGCCCCGAATGATCCTTTAGTGGGTTGATCCTGCACGGTTCAATCATACCTGTGTTAAACCATACAGGATTAGGATCTGCAAAAGCGATTTACCCAACCAATACATATTTATTTTTCTTGATCCTCGTTGCATATTACTTTTCTTGATCAATGGAAATTGTACCAACATGCTGAAATTTCAACAACTTTGCATTGTTACTACCCTGTATTTGGTATAAGTGCTTTAGTCAATGCATTCTCCTTAACTATAAATTGAATGGCTATAGAACAAACCAGTTCATTCATGCTGTCTTCTGCAACGGCCAGCATGACTTGGGTCTCAGTCTCAGAGGTGCCCACCAGACATGGCTATTTGTAAAATATCCTGTAACTGCAAGTCTACAACCGCATGGTAATGAAAGCTGAAATCAACCTTCCACTTTGCCTTCATCCTCTTCACTGCAGTGGGTGCGTTCTTTTTCTTGCTTCTTCTCATGGGAATGTTTCTTGGGTACCCTTCTTTGGCATCATGGAGCCCAAAACAGGATTTCGATATTTAACAACACTATTGCTGCTGTTATTCACACCAATTACGTTTCGAAGATCCACTGCATTTGAAGGGCAATATTTGTAACGTTCTTGTGTCAGAGATCTATTACTCAACTCGATTGCCTGCTTAGACAATACGGCATTCTCTTCATAGGGCTTGTTCTTTTGATCTTGTTTTCCAACTAAACCAAACTATCCAGTTTCAGTTTCCTCCAATTTCTTGTAATTTATTACCGTTTCTTATGGCTTCCTCCAATTTGACTAAATTAAGCTTACAGCTTTCATTTTTTTAGTTTTTCTATGTCTCTTTTCCCCCCCAATTTCTTCCAATTTCCAACTAAATGAGGCTTAACAATCAATTTTTTTTTTCCCAATCCAAAAGAATTGGACCTTAATGGAGAAATTTTCGGCGTTCAATAGGTTGATTTTTAGCTCTAACTCAATACCCTCCACCTCAAGCCAAGGCTCCAGTCCTCTCATACATTCATATATATGCTAAAAACCAATATAAGCAGAGAAAGAATAGTGAGTACAGATTGAATTTCAAGCCTGCTGGCATGGACACTTATAAAACAATGCACATCACGCAATTGAACAAGTGAAGCATGCACTTCTATTGATATCTTAACAAAATGCCATGCATGGACAAGATGACTGTGGTAAGGTAAACTAATTGATATCGGAACCAGCTGGGGTATGGATTCCAACTGGAAAAGTACTTAACATTGCCTTCTATCTAGAGATGAGCCTACTGTAACACCGCCAATAATACAGGGAGCACTGTATCTAACTTTTTACAAGGTTGCCACAAGATGCAAAAGAAATTCGATGGAGATGTATGAGTGATTGACCAAGAGCCCGATATCTTCTTTAATCTATCGAGGGCTGGCTAGTTTGCGCCATTTTTATGGTAGCGACAATTCTTTCTAATCTAGCAATCCGGCCTAAAAGATCAGCTTTTTTCTCAGTGATTCTTGTTGGACTATTGATCAAGCTCCCATCTGCACTCGTAGTTCCATCTTCAACTGGGAATTCTCCGCTTGTGTTCTCACTTGGTTCAATTAGTCTACTGTTTTTCTCCTCTTGGATGCACACATCTCTTGCAGGAGACAAAGGCGCTCCTGAGCAACTTAGTGAGGAGGCTGTCCTTTCATCTGCTCGATTCATACGCTTGAGCTGTAATTGTGACAGTGTCAGGTTATCATCGTCAGAGTCATCTTCAGCATCTACCCCATGGGAAGAACGAACTTGAGTAGAATAACTGCCCTCCTTTCCCTGCAATCTAATCCTTTTCCCTATGGGTTCAAAACCAGGTGGAACATCCGCTTCATTATTTTCGAATTTGATTCTCATTCTTTCTGACCCGTCTAGGCTACATTGAGAAAGATTACCAATGCTGGGTTTGGCATCTTCCTCCGTAAAATTTGAGTCCTTCCACCACTCTAAATAGCGCTTTGTAACACCCGGCACACAGAGCCTTGATGGTATGTATAATTTGACATCCTTAATAGGTCTACTGTAATTATTCCAAGCAATCTCGGAGGTGTTGCTTTTCAACTGGGTAAAAGCACCAAGAGGGATATCTTGATCAAAGCCAAACTGCATTGACACTCGATGAGGGAGATATCGTTCGATACAATCCAGTCCAACCAGATAACTAGCCCTAATCAGTCTAACATAAGACTGCAAAGCACTATCAATTGCAGAACTGACCAATACCCACTTTTCATCTTCTTGGTAAAATTTAGCCAAAACTGAACAACTGTTCGGGGATGCACAATAAGGTCTCCATTTAAAGCGCTCTTTTGCAGAATCAATAACCAAACCCACATCATTTTTTCTCAGAATTTTCACTTTGTTCCATCTTGCTGATCTGGGTTGCCCATCAAGGACAACATTTGGTACTGGGCTCAATTTGGGAAATCTCTCCCAAATCCACATCTGCAACAACTGCAAGGGTGCCCAAAGATTAATTTTTTTCAAATTTCCTTCACCTTGAACACCCAAAGTTTCATTCCTTTCCTTCAATAGCCTCAAATCCCTATATATTCTAGCTAAAACAGCAGGTGCAAGGGCAATCTTAGTACCTCTAGCTAAATGGATAGCAATTGGGAACACACTCTTCTGAATTGTGCCAACAGAATTACAAGGCAGACCATGCCTAGATAACCAAAGCGATAAAAAAGCTTCTTGCTCAAATTTACTGACTTTTCCCATCCAATAATCCATCCAATCATCCTGAACGGCTTTTTTAGCCTTAGTCTGCATTATCACTTTCCTCACTTCATTCAAACGCTTCTCTATTTCACACAGTTCTTCAGTATTACATGAGCACAAAACAGAGTCCCCTACAACAGAGTAACCCCCTAGAACCATGACATCTTCCAATGTAATTGTAACTTCACCCCATGGGAGTAGAAAAGAGCTAGTTTCAGGACACCATTTCTCAGCAAGAGCAAAAATGGTATCATTGCATTTAGGGATTTCGAATGTGGAAGCGATGATGGGTTCAAAAATAGAGGTTTTTTTCCAAGAAGATTCAAACGAAGGAAGTAACTTCTCAACCCAAGAATTCCATTCATTTAAAGGGCGTTTCCAGCCACAGAAATCCACTTTTGAAGTGAGAGATTTGGCATTTGGGTTGGTGGGTTTCTTGGGGTTTAAGAAGGTTTGTAGATTTTGGGGTTGTTTTGAGGTGGAAAATGAGGGTTTAAGGAAATGGGCAATTCTCCAAGAGGGTTTTCCACTGGAGGGGCTGATTATTAGATCTGCTTTCTTCTCGATTAGGGTTTCATCCAATGAAGAGTCTGCCATTCTTGGCTTCTGTCAGCAAAGAAGGAATGTTCAGTGATTTGCTTTTACTCAAAACTTTATTACAAGCGGAACCGAACCTTGTAGAACTAAAGACTTTCCGTGGGGGCTGGAATCAGATTAGACAAAGTTAGTTTGACATGATTATAACAATAACAACAACAACTCTTAGTGTGGATTCTACTTTTGCGGAGTCTGGGGAGATTCAGTTGTAGGCAACTTTATCTCTACCGATATTTCTACCCATAGAAAGGTTAATTCCTTAAGACTCACAAAACAAATTTTTTTTGAAAAAGGTTTAAAGAGAAAACGAATGCAAACCAAAACCAGGGAGGCGAAAATGAGCCGGAGAGGAAAATAAACAAGTTAGTTTGACATGATTATTGATTTAAATTTAATTAAATAAATTAAGTAAGTTTGGATTAAAATTTTCACCCGTTTAATTCTTGGCACGAAAAAATATGTATTAAATTCGTTTAGTTAAATAGGCTAAATAAATGAACTCTTTTTCCTACTGAACATTTATTCTTTTGCCTTTTTATTAGACAATAAGAATACAAAAATTTTTAAAAAATGTGAATTATGATGAATCAGGAGACTTTTAGAGAATAATTACTTAATGTGATATGTAAACTTAATTTTTAATGTCATGTAATTAAGTATTAGTTGAAAACATTAAAGGCGCAAATTGGTAATTAGGTGACTGAATTCGACTTATTTATAAACGAGTTAAGTAAGTCAATCTATTTAAAAATTAAATAGGTATAGGTTAAGATTTTCCAATCTGTTTAATAAACATGTTAGGTTCAAATCGAGATATTCTCAATCCGTTTAATTTTAACACAAATATAAACTCGATCCGATATAACCTATTACTTAGCTCTAGCTGGAACGCTAGAGGTCAAGTGTCTTTCTAATTGCTAGCACGAGTGTGCTCAATTATTCTCATCAACTGTGGCCTAGGTTCTCGAGGATACACCTGTGAACTAAGACCTATGAACTGCATCCGTCTTCAATTGATAAATGTTAGACGTCTAGAAAAAAGTAAAATTTGTGGCACATAAAAAAATATAAATTCTTGTATCAAACAGTCTCACATGAAATATAACGAAACGTATTTTTTTAACGGCAAAGTTTTAAAGTTATTGGGATAATTAATAATAATTTATTTTAAAATGACTTCTTAATTGAGGGATGACTAATGAATAATAATTCATCATATGTCGGTTTTTTTAAAGATATCTCTACATGAACTATATTAATCACCTCATATAATTATTAAAAGTCACTATATATCTAAATTTTAAAAAAAAGGTTCACCATATATATATATATATATGTGTGTGTGTGTGTCACAATGTATAACTTTGTTCGAAAAGAAAGAATGTTAAATGTACCATTTGTCTTTTAGATAGTTTCTAAGTTATTGCTAATAAGGTGAGTATACTAGTTAAAATTAAGGTCTCAGGTACTATTAGATCTCAACTTTAATTCCTGCCCTTTTGTTGTATTATAACAGTAAATTTAGTAATGTACTGCTCTTTACAGCTTCAGAAGGAAAAAAGAAAAAAACAAAATTATCAATGGGCATCGATGGATTTGGAGGAGAGGTATCCTAGTTGAGGCTATAGTAAA
>NCQV01066253.1:27633-40549 GCA_002740545.1 Lophocereus schottii
GAGAGAATTTTTTAATATTGAAAATAGTAAAAAGAAATGTTATTTTGGGACTCCACACCAAAAAAAGGGGATGGACAAGAGTTATAGGAAAGATTAGAGCACAAACAATGGTAAGCCATTTTTTGGCTCACCAGTCGGATCCTACCATTGCCACATCAGCAATCTCTCCAACTTTTTGCCTCACAATCCTCACTCTCTGCAATGACAGACTCACTAATTTCCTTCACCAAATAAAATAATACCTATGGATCCTACATCTAATAATAAAATAATATCTATAAACCCACTCTATAACACACAATTTTATTTTTAGAATTTTAAAAAAAGAAAAACTAATAAAAAATATTTTAAAAAACAAAATAAGCTCACGAGGGAGCTCACTGGAATGAGCCTCCCCATCAAGCGTGAGGCACAAGCTTCTTGCTGCAAAGTCTTTCTCGCCTCACCATTCTCTCTCTCCTTTTTTCTTCCTTGCGAGCATACCATTGTGTATGCTCTTAGATATTTGACCAACAAATAGTAATACTTGTCTGATTGTCCCCGATCACATAATTTATAACAATACAGGAGCTACCTTTTTTTTAAAGGTTTTTATCTTTTTGGGGGTTATATATAACATTAAGTTTGACAAAGTATGCTAACTTACACATACAATTTTACTAGCCTTTAAACCCTGTACTATATACGAGTTATTTTAAAATTTTAGCTAAAATATGTTTAGAAGTATTATAATTAATTTTATAATCTAAATTTTTTAGAAATAATAACATTAACATATCTGTAATTTATTTTTTTCAATTAAGGCAGTTGAAAAGATATTATTCATTATAATGATTTTAAATCACATATTATTTAAATTTTTATTTTGAAATAAAACTTTAAGAAATACTTAACATGAATTCAATTCATAACACTAATGATCGTGCCATTTTGAGTATTTACTTAGGCCTGTTCAGCAACAATATTTTGGATAGCATTTAGTGTTTTGACCAAGTCAATACATTAATTAGTTAATTTTTACTGTTCGGTAAACTAGTATTTTGACTAGTATTTCAAATAGCGTTTAGCTTTTTAAGCAGCATTTTTGAAAAATTAATAGTATTAATATTTGACATTTAAAAGTAGCGTTTAATATTCTTTAATCAAAAAATATCCTTTACAAATTTTATCTTGGAAATTATCTATATTCTTTTATGTCAATGCAGGCACTAAAAATTTATTCGTGCCGCACCAGAATTAAATTAAATTAATTAATTGGGCTAACTCTTTTAATTAATTTAATCAAGCCCAAATACTTACAAGTCAAGTCCAAAAGACTCACAAGTTAAGCCCAAAAAATTACAAGTCAAGCACAAAAGGATTCGCAAGTCAAGCCCAAGAGGAAGCCTAAATGACTTCCAATTTTAGGCTCAGTCAAAATTCAAGCCAAAGCCCAAGCCGAGGCTCAAGACGACTACCAAGTCAAGTCATGACTTAAAGCCCGAACGAAGTCATGGTGTGGTCAATGTCAAAGTCAAAGGTCAAAGCTAAAGACCTACATCGACTCTCAAGTCAAACGTCAAAAACGACTCTCAAGTCAACGTCCGATAAAAGTTCGAGGCGCCTTCCAAGTCGATGCTCAGTACAAGGTCAGAAGACTCCCAAGTCAAGATCAAAGTCAAAACAAATGAAAGTCAAAGCAGTCTAGAGTAAAGCCTGATTGCAAGGTCCAAAACCTAGGTTATAGCCCAAAATCCAAGTCAAGGACCAACTTGACTTTCAAAAGGGAGGCTTTCCTATAAATAGCTCCCTACCCCCCATGATTCAAGGGTTGAAAATTCCATTTTTGAAAGAGAGAGAATCAGATGATTGTATTAATAGAGATTGTACCTAATTCAAATCAATTGAATATACAAAACTTCAATCTTTGTAATTTGTTATTACAAATTTGGCCACACTCGGTGGGACCATCTCTACTTCTCATCTCTTTCTCTTAAAGATCAAGACTATCAAGTCACTAGCACATCATCTTCAACGGAGACATGGCTACGAAGAATGTCGCCACGTAAGTTTCGAAGAAGAAGAACATGGGATCTTTCTCTCTTAAATCTTGTGAAGCGAGCATCACTTCTAGCAAGCGCGCTCATACAATGAAGACCAGGAACATGGCAAAAGCTACTCCGTCGACCGCTGCCAGCCAGACTGTGTCGCCCCCATCCAAATTCCAATACTCACAAATGTCATCATCCTGGATGGATGAAATTCAAAAACTTAGCCTTCAAACTCCAATCTGCGAGGTTGAAGACTACTATAGTAGTAACTCCTCTACGCCCTCACCAAAGGGGGCGCGCATGTCAGAGATTGAAGCTGAATCTTCCGACACTGTCATCATGCCAGTCATGATGACAGGAGCTGCTAACCTTGAAGAGCAGCTGACAAGTATATCTTGGATAGGCTCTCTAAAGAGAGTGCAGAGAAGGACGCCCAAATCAAGCGCCACTATGACCAGATTGCTGAACTGACAAAGTGGTTAGAAAAGAAGTTTTCTGAAGTTCTAACAAGGGTTCGGGCGCTGAAGACTCTGACAAAGAGTCACATCACAGCGAGGAATCTGGCAATGACCGTAAAGTTAAGAAGGACTGCTCTTTAGGCTCAATGTCGATTGAGCAGATTCAGAGCTTGATAGCAAACGCAGTTAAGGCTCGGCTAGCAGGAGGGTCTCACAAGACCCACTTGTACACAAAGCCCTATACAAAGAGGATTGACGCGCTGCACATGCCCCATGGCTATCAGCCTCCCAAGTTCAACCAATTTGATGGCAAGGACAACCCCAAACAGCATGTCGCACACTTCATTGAGACGTGCAACAACGCTGGCACAGAGGAGACTGACTGGTGAAGCAGTTTGTTCGTAGTCTAAAAGGGATTGCGTTCAACTGTTGAAATGCGTGCGCAGGGCATGGAGTGGGATTTACTGTATGTCTTGCAAATGAGTAAGCCAAGACACATGATATGGAGATGACAATTGCAAGTCGCCATGGCAAGTCTTCTTCTTTACCTGACTCTAGGAAGGACAAGGGTGAATTGAAGAAAAATTCCGAAGTCCTCAAAACCCTCAAACAAAGAATCCATGGCTGCTTCAACTAGGGAACTGGTTCGAATATCTAGAAAGCTCAAGTCTGAAAATAAGAAAAGTGAATTCCCCAAGGACGCTGGAAAGAAGTGTCCTATATTAAAGGAATTACAGGAGAAGAAATACCCCTTTTCTGACTCAGACTTATCAGGAATGCTTGATGATCTCCTTTAAAATGGAGTTATCGAGCTCCCAAATCCAAAACGCCGAAAGAAGTCAGAAGAGTTATCGGCCCAAAATATTGTCGGTATCATAGGGTGGTTAGTCACCCTCTTGAGAAGTGCATAATGCTCAAGGAGTGTATTATGCAACTTGTCAGGGATGGGAGGATAATATTGGATTTCAAATACGCTGTTGAGACAAATCATATCTCCACTCAGTTGGAGTGTTCCTCATCACCCAGGAAACCAAAGCATACTCAACCTCGTGGTAGAGTAAACACTAAATTGACTTCCTCTCTTCAAGAGAAATTAGTTACAATGCAATTTGGAAGTTTGGAGCCTGTGGCGGTTCCAATTGAATCCAAAGGACCCTGACAGAGACTGATCCTTTTGTGGATGTCTCTGATAAGACTGATGTTGATAAAGAGGGATGGACTCTTGTCACTCGTCGGAGACCAAGGAAGCAAAGCCAAGTGCAATTGTCACCTCTTCGCCGCAAGAAGAGACAAGGAAGAAAGAAGAGCCCTCGCCACTTAAAAGGAAAGGAGAAGTCTAAGAACGTCAAAGGGCTTGAAATTCTGTATATTTACCTCCTTAAGCAGGAGCCGCTTATCCCTGTCACACTTGAAGAGCTTTTCCCAACAAGCTTTTTTGAGAAAGTTACAGCCAACATGACCTCATGTTCTGAACTCGAAGAAGAGGAAGACGAAGGAAGTGATGGACAGGAGGAGTCTCCTCAAGTAGCCGATAAGACCTTAACTGTCTTGGAAGCTTTGCCATCTCGCATGGGTTGGGGGCAAATCTTTTATTTGCCTGATGATATGCGCCAATATGTTGTTGCTGCTTTACAACACTCAGAATTTTACGCTGATAAAATCAAAGACGTTGGAGCATCAACAGAAGGCCTTTTTTAGTGTGCCTCTTGCAATACTGCAGTCACCTTCACCGATGATGATTTGCTGTTGGGATCCAAGCGCCATAATCATCCTTTGTTTGTGACTGACTATATTAAGGAGCAAAAAGTCAGGCGCATTCTTGTGGATGGAGGATCAACCGTTAACATCATACCCAAGTCTACAATGAACGACTTAGGCATCACGGTGGAAGAACTGTCTAAAAGCCGAACGATGATTCAAGGCTTTAACCTTGAAGGCCAGCGTGCAATCGACATGATTCTTGTTGAACTACTAATTAGAGATTTGACGACATCTTCCATATTTCATGTAATCGATGCCAAGACTCCTGACAAGTTATTACTTGGGCGACCATGGCTTCACGAGCATGGGATAGTGGCCTCCACTTTACACCAATGCCTCAAGAATTACCGTGATGGAGAGAAGAAAATAAATGGGGATGTCAAGCCATTCACTAAGGCTGAATCTCATTTTGTAGATGCAAGGTTCTTTGAAGAAGGTACTACACCTAAAGAAACCATACCCTCAATAATTTCTTCTACAGGTAAAGGTTTCGTAAAGAAAGCCCCTCGAGCAACAAAGATGACACTCCTAAGCAGCAACTCAAGAAAGAAGCAAGCAAGCAAGGTTGCACTACTTCTTTTGTTGAGCAAGTTGCTAAACAAGCTGCCGCTTCAACGGGATTAATACGACCAATTTTAAGGTGCATACCTAGGTCTAACCACAAGGAGGACGAATCGCCCTTTGGCGAGTGCACGGGCCGTAGTAATGAGACCAAAGCTACTAAGGGTGATACAACTAGCATAACTTCTCTAAAAGGGAGTGTAACAATTTCAACCCTTAAGATGTGGCAGGCTAAGGTGAGTCGGCCCCCCATTCCGGGGTTTGTCGTCTCTTCTAAGGATAACGATGATTTGCCAAGTATGCGGACTAAAGAAGGATTTGATCCCAATGCCTATAAACTCATGGAAAAGGCTGGTTATGACTTTCAAAATCCAGTTACCTTAGGAAAGGTAGTCCAGGTCAAACCTCATGGACTTAATGAAACTCAGAAAAAGATCCAAGAGCAGGGAGGCTCAGTAGGCATCTCAAAAGTTGGATTGAGTTTCACACCACCATAGCCAGTCAGAATCTCAGGGCGATGAAAGGATAAGAAGGTGGCAACTCAACACATCTCAGTTGAAGAGGTAGATGCGAGTGAAGAGGAAAGTGCTTCACCTAACCCAAAACCTTCTGTGTTTAATAAGCTGCAATCGCCCGCTCCGAGAAAATGCCCGTTGGTGTTCACCTGAATAGGGAAAGGGAAAGGTTGCAAAATCTTTGTTTTTAACAGAATCAATGACGTTCCCCAGCCAAGGCGTTCATTATTTGCCAGGATAAAAACTGGTGGAGAGTCTTCAAGCTCACGGCTTCAGCAGGAGAAAAGTTCCGCATTTAGCCGCTTAGGAGTAATAAATGAAGTTTAGAGCTCTATTCCTTCTCGTATGAAGTGTTTCTCCAACTTGGATGTGAAGACAGATGGTTCATTAAGAGTAAAGAGGCGTACTTTGATCTTTACGGGTCAACAAAACAACTCTAACCCTAGTAATGAGGCAGAGGAAAAAGAAGTTGTTCCTTCCAATCATATCATAGCCCATGAATGTGATGACTCAGACTCAGATATAAAGCTGGCCGATGCTCCTGAGACCTTCGAAGATGGGGGGCAAGCTACAGTTGATGAGTTAAAAGAGTTGAATCTTGGGACCAATGAAGAGCCTCGTCCTATCTACGTAAGCTCATCACTTACACCCGAGGAGGAAAAACAGTACTTAGAACTCCTGTCCGAGTACAAGGACGTATTTACATTGAGCTACAAAGAAATGCCTGGGTTGGATCCAAAGGTTGCAGTTCATCGCCTATCCAAGGGTATTTTGCCTAAGAAGCAACCCCAGCGACATTTTCGCCCAGAGTTGGTACTGGAAATTGAAAAAGAGGTAAACAAACTCATAGAGGTAGGATTCATTCGCGAGGTCAAATACCCAACGTGGATAGCAAACATCGTGCCTGTCAGGAAGAAAAATAGGCAACTTTCTATTTGTGTTAACTTTAGGGATCTCAACGACGCTTGTCCAAAAGTTGATTTTCCGTTGCTTGTCACGGAACTCATGATCGACTCAACTATAGGGTATGAAGTCTTGTCATTCATGGATTGTACCGCAGGATACAATCCGATTCTGATGGCACCAGAGGGTCAAGAGGCCACAGCTTTCCGCACACCTAAAGACATTTTTTACTATAAGGTGATGGGCTTTGGACTTAAGAATGCAGGAGCAACTTACCAAAGTGCAATGCAAATAATTTTCAATGATATGCTTCACAAAAAAGTTGAGTGTTATGCCGATGATTTGGTGGTCAAGTCCAAGAAAAGGGTAGACCACTTGCAAAATCTTCGTCTAATCTTTGAGCGATTAACGAGATGCCAATTGAAGATGAAGCTGCTTAAGTGCGCATTCGGTGTCAGCTCCGGGAAATTCCTAGGTTTCGTCGTTCACCATCGGGGAATTGAGATCGATCAATCGAAGATCAAGGCAATTCAAGAAATGCCTTAGTCAAAGAACCTTAGAGAGCTTCGCGGACTTCAGGGTCGCTTGGCATATATCCGAAGATTCATTTCAAATCTAGCAGGACGTTGTCACCTCTTTAACCACTTTATGAAAAAAAAAGGAGCACCGTTTAAATAGGACGACTCATGTCGAACGGCTTTCAAGAAAATAAAGAAATATTTGTCCCATCCTCCGGTGTTGGGGGCACCTATCCCTGACAAACCTCTTCGACTGTACATTGCAGCTCAGGAACAATACTTAAGAGCATTATGTGTACAGGAAAATAAGGAAGGAAAAGAAGTCGCCCTTTACTACCTAAGTCGTACGTTGGTTGGTGCTGAATTGAAGTACCCCCTAATTGAAAAGATGTGCTCGTCGCTCATCTTTGCCATCCAGAAACTCAAGCATTACATGCAGGCTTATACAATACAAGTGATCTCCAAAGCTGATCCCATAAAGTACATCTTGTGTAGGCCAATTTTAAATGGGCGGCTGGCAAAATGAGCTGTCATCTTAAAACAGTACGATCTTGTCTATGTACCCCAAAAAGCGATTAAGGGAAAGCATTAGCAGATTTCTTAGCAGATCATCCCATTCCCAATGATTGGGAGCTAAATGATGATTTGCCAAGAGAAAACATGTTCCACATCGATATCTTCCGTCCTTGGGAAATGTATTTCGATGGTGCGGCTAGGCAAGATGGCGCTGGTGCTGAAGTGGTCTTCGTGTCCCCTAAAAAGCACATTCCCCAGTATTCATTTTTTCGTACTCAGTTATGCTCTAACAACATGGCGGAATACCAAGCGCTTAGCTTGGGTCTTGAAATGGCCATTGAGATGGGGATCACTGACCTCAACATATATGGTGACTCACAATTGGTCATCAATCAACTACTTGACGAATACAAGGTTAAGAAAGAAAACCTTATCCCGTATCATAGGCAGGCATTACGCCTGCTAAATAATTGAAGATGGCCAAGTTAGAGCATATGCCAAGGAGTGCCAACAAGATGGCTGACGCTAGCAAGTCTCGTAGCCACTTTGGCACTGCGGCCAGAAGAAGGAATGACAATTCCAGTATGTGGCTGCTGGGTTGTTCCACGCGATGATGAAGGCTCAGAGGAAGACGTCAACATGATCTGTGCCCTTGAAACAGATACAGAAGACTGGGACCAACCTATAATTGAGTACTTAGAGCATGGAAAACTTCCTAGTAACCCAAGGCATAAGATGGAAATACAGCGAAGAGCCCTAAGCTTCCTTTACTAAAACAGAACGCTCTATCGACGCTCTTTTCTTGGCCTTTGGTTACGGTGTTTGGACCTGGAAGAGGCAAAGTAAACGATGGCAGAAGCTCATTCAGGCGTGTGTGGAGCGCACCAATCAGGGCCTAGGCTACATGATCGTATTAAAAGGATGGGTTACTACTGGCCCACTATGGTGCAAGATTGCATGGATTATGCAAAGAGATGTGATGCTTGCCAGTTCCATGCTAATTTCATACATCAACCCCTAGAACCTCTTCACCCAACTGTTGCATCCTGACCATTTGAAGCATGGGGCCTGGATGTCGTCGGACCAATCACGCCTAAATTGTCGGCTGGTTACTCTTACATTTTAGCTGCCACTGATTACTTCTCTAAATGGGCGGAAGCAATTCCATTAAGGGAGGTTAAAAAAGAAAATGTGGTCGACTTCATAAGGACACACATTATTTATCGATATGGTGTGTCGAGGTACATCATCACTGCTAATGGTAAGCCCTTCGTCAACAGCCTGTTGACCAGCCTTTGTGAGAAGTTTAAGTTCGCCCAACATAAGTCTTCCATGTACCATGCCCCTGCAAACGGCCTGGCCGAAGCCTTTAATAAAACACTTTGCAACTTACTCAAAAAAGTTGTCATAAAGTCTAAAAGAGATTGGCATGACCGACTAGGGGAGGCTCTTTGGGCGCACCGAACCACATACAAGTCGCCGACATAGTCGACTCCCCTTACTCTGGTGTATGGAGTTGAAGCCGTACTGCCATTAGAGCTCCAAATCCCATCGCTGCGCATCGCCATACAAGAAGGTATGACGAAAGACGAAAATCAAAAGCTTTGCTTAGCGAAGCTGGAGGCCTTTGACGAGAAGAGACTTCAAGCACAACAGAAGTTAGAATGCTACCAAGCTCGCTTAGCAAGAACGTTCAACAGAAAGGTTCGGCTGCGCTCGTTTTAAGTTGGGGATCAAGTGCTTGCGCTGAAAAGGCCAATCATCATGACCCATAAGACAGGAAGTAAATTTGATCCGAAATGGGAAGGACCTTATGTTGTCCGCGAGGTGTACTCAAATGGTGCCTATAAGATAGTAGATGGACAAGGGGTTCGGGTAAGACCCATAAATGGTAAGTTCTTAAAGCGTTGTTACCCTTGATATAGGATATTGTAAAGCTCCTAAGTAAGAGGCTAAACTTCTCATTCTTTAAAGTTAAATTCCGCTGTAACACTCCTGGCCCGCAAGAGTATAAACTGTGAATGGCAAAAAGAAACTCAAACGAAAAAAAATTTCCGTTGTATTGCTCCTGACTCACAAGATTATAAACTGTGTACGGCAAAACAAGTATATATAAAATTTATTTTGTTGAACTACGTCATGACTTGATCTTATTGGGAATTGCAATGTTTCCATAAGTATATAAGCAGCTTGGTAAATAAAATATCAAGTTCAATCAACATAATAAAAGAAGAGAAAGCAGGGTGGAGATCAAATTTCATATAAAGGAGGACACAAAGTCTATTACAAATATTTGTTGCCCAAAAAAAAGGAACAAGACAAGTTGAGCAAAACATCAATCGGTGTCCATCCAAGAGTCGGGATTAAGCGAGGACTGTAGTACTAGCTCATGCCTCTCCAACTCCTTGGCATCATCGGAAGAAAGAGTAGGTACTATCTCAAGGTCGGCTAGAGCTTTGGATCTCACATTAACTTCTTGCCCAGTTGCCTCCAATAGGGAAGATTGGACCTGAACGTCTCCCTGAAGCTAGCGCTCCTCTTCCTAGGCAAGGCGAAGCACGTCCTCCAAATCAACAACGCTCTGCGCCACCCCCTTGAGTTTCTCTATCACAGCACTAACATCTACGCGCGCAGTGGCAAGGCGTGAGCATGTAAGATCGACCTGCTCGATGCATAGCGCCTTTTCCTTCGCCACATCATCTGGGTGGCGGCACGAAGAAGCTGCTTTCTTTAATGATAAGAAGGCGGACACGGCGCTCCCATAATCCTCCACCTTCTTTTTCAAAGGGGTCGGGTCTCCACAAAGTTGCTCAATTCCTTTGTAGATCATTGAGGCACTTTGAAGTTTTCCCTCTACTTCTTCAAATTTTACATTTTTCAAACTAGTTAAATACTCAAACCCCATCACTCAAATGACGGCGGTGAAAATACTTTGAGAGCCAGGTCCGAGATAGAAGGAAGTAGTGAAGGGAGTAGTTGCACAGGAAAGTTTCCTTTTTGAACCCCCAGGATTGCCAACATCAGTGTTAGCAGAGAGTAACCCCATAATGGCCACCTCAAGCTAGTTAGGTCCATCAACTGAGTGATGACTCTGAGTAGCTGATGCGCGCAAGGCTTCTGTTTACCTGGAAGCTGAACTCCCAACATCATGAGGGGATGTTTGCTTCCTCACAATCTCAACGTCCTTGCCAATACCCGCAGTCACCTTGGGGGCAGCAGATTTAGCAGCACGACTGATGTCCTCGAGTAACTGCTTATCGACGATGGTTGTCGCCTCCTGTGCTAGGTCGAACTCCCCAATCTGAATAAAAAGAAAGAAGTGGGTAAGTTTGGAGACATTCTACGCTGGTCAAAAACCAAAGCAACAGAGCAAAAGAAAATGACAGTAAAAGATGAAGGAATGATGCATACGTCCTCAAGATTGGCTGGCTCGCCTGAACAGCTCTAGACGTCATAAAAAAATTTATCCCCAAGGTTAACTATGGCATTCCTGGGGATCACGGTCTCATGCCTCTTGCGCCCCCCATGTCTGAAGTTCGCCTCAGACTCTGGCTCGCTATCACTGTCTGGCATCAGACCTCGCTTTCTCTTAGCAAGGTTAACTCTCGAAGACCTATGTGCGTCATCACAGACTCCGGGCCCTCAGCATCTAAATCGGCCACTGGATCCGTTCCTTTCTTCCCCTTGACCTTCTTCGATGAGCCAGCCTCTGCATCTTTGTCTTGCCTGGATGAACTTGCTTCCGTACTTTTATGCAGAACGAAAGCGCTGGAACAAAGGTCACTAATGGTCACCTTAGGCCACCAAATCTTGTGAGCCGAAGAGATGTGTTGATTCAAGGCCAAAGATCGATAAGGAAGAAAGCCCTGAGACGCGGTGCCCAAAAAGAGGAGCCATTTCCAATATAAAAGGGCATTCTCATATGACACCTCCCGAGTGCGAGGATCTTCGAGAAGTACTCCAGGGATCCCTTGGCAGAACCCAAATTGTCTACTGAATCGGTGCGGGCTATAGGGTTCAACATAGAAGGTCGCATCCCGATGAATAGGAAGGAACCCATCTCGAAGAGAGATCAGGTAATCTAACTTATCCAAATCCAAATTCCCATTGTCGATAAGGGTTTCTAATCAGTTCCTCCTCAACATTAGACAACCCATGTCAGATACTCTGCCCTCATGTATAAGCTCGCGAACATCTCCAAGGTCGCTGCGTGCCATATGTGACCCGGAATAGCGCACCATCAAAGGGCCCGGAGGGGGAGGTTGCAAGACATGATGAGTCCTGAAATAATGGGCAACCCATCTATGGAGATAGTGCCAGGGAAAGAATGACCGTGACTGGAAAGGCTTCGCAGCCGTAGTAAGCCCATTAAGGCCATGGTAAATACTAGCTAGCATAGGGACAGCAAGGCTGAAGATAATACCAGACGGCATCAGGCTGGCAGCCTCAACAGTGCCCGGGCGAATAAGTTTCTCTCCGGTCTCTGGAAGCGCGAAAACACACAGCCAACATGATAGGTATGCTGCCAGATAGGTGCTTTTCCTTCTCTCTTTGGGGACCCCCAAGCTTTTGAAGACTTCTAACTCCTCACGACTACAGCAAGGATCTTGAGGTTGAATCCGACCACTTGGATTTTGCGTCCTTGTAGGAGTCGAGCTACGCAGACGACACCACGTTGGTGGGTTGTGGATGAGCTTCTTCTTGCACCAGAAATCAATCCACGCCTTCGTACTGATGCCTTTCTCACATATAGGCATCTTTTCCAAATGCCTAAAAGTAGTAAACAGAAACTTGTAGAAAGATGGCATAGTCCTCAGGTTTTGCTTATCCCGATGCTCAAAGGCTTGGAGGTAGGGAATGGTCTCATCGTAGACTTTGCCATTAATTGGGAGTCCACCAAACTTGTGTAAATCCCATAATGAGATAGACATTTCCCCAGATATCGTGTGAAGAGTATTGGTGGTAGGACACCAACCCTCACAAAAGGCGCGCACAACATGTATATGACGACTGTGAGAGTAGAGCGAGGCATACACTGCCTCGTATAAAGTGCACCTTCGTAACCGTGCCTCAAAACAGGAAAGCACATGCTCTATCCATTCCAGAACAAGGGAAAATAGCCGAAGTCGCCATAGAGGGTCATGTTCAGGCCCCATCTGGACTGCCCGGATATGATGCGACGCCCGATCACAGAGAGTTCAGTAAGAAGGCTGGATTTGTCATGATATGTGCTCTACAAAAAGTATCCAACGGAACCATCTTCCACACCCTTTTCCACCCGAATGGAAAATTTGGAAGGAAAGGATGACGGCTCTATAACAAGCGTCTAATTGGCTTTCGACCTCCTCAAAGAACGGTAAATTTGGAAGTAGCTGCCTGACCGAGGATTGTCGTTTTCCTTATCCACGACGGAAAGAAGTGGTTTTCCATCACGTTGAAACTCCTTAAGATATACCATTATAAATCACCTGAGAACAAAATCAAACATAAAGTTAATTCTTTGTCACGAAAGAAATCAGTAAGCAAATCGACATCTAAACAAAATAAATGCTAAAAGAGGGTAAAGCGTGGAGCAAAATCAATCAAAATGTTCGTTAACTGTGGTGTTAGCTGCTCCTCACTGCTCATACCACTTTCGTGCGTATCAGTTCCAT